>JAFBJR010000050.1:4368322-4435844 GCA_016785285.1 Brachirus orientalis | reverse complement strand
ATGTCATCTAAAGTGACAATATGGTCAGAAAGTTTGTCTCTAAGGTGTTTAGGGCCGAGTATGATAACCTCAGCTTTGTCTGAGTTTAGAAGTAGGATGTTACAGGTCATCCAGGACTTAATGTCTTTAAGACATTCCTGGAGTTGAACAACCTGCTTTATTTCTTCCGGCCTCATTGATAAATAAAGCTGTGTGTCATCTGCATAAAAATTAAAGTGTATGTTGTGTTTTCTAATAATGTTCCCTAAAGGAAAAAGTATAGGCCCAAGCATTGAGCATTGTGGAACTCCATAATTAACTTTTGTCCGCAATGAGTCATCATTAGTAAGATGTACAAACTGGAATCTATCAGATAAGTATGACTGAAACCAGCAGAGGGCAGAACCTGAGATCCCTAAAGTCTGCTCCAGTCTCTGCAGTAGAATTTTATGATCAATGGTGTCAAATGCAGCACTAAGATCTAACAGGACAAGTATAGAGACCAGACCATTATCTGAGGCCAAGAGGAGGTCGTTGGTAACTTTAACTAGGGCTGTTTCTGTGCTATGGTGTAATCTAAATCCTGACTGGAAATCTTCAAACAGCCTGTTACTATGTAGATATTCACATAACTGATTCGCAACTGCCTTTTCTAGTATTTTAGAAATGAAAGGAAGGTTTGATATTGGGTGATAATTGGCTAAAACCTCTGGGTCGAGGGTAGCTTTTTTAAGAAGGGGCTTAATAACTGCAACTTTAAAAGCTTGGGGTACATATCCAGTTAATAAGGAAAGATTAATTTGATTTAAAATGGAGTGATTAATTAATGGAAGAACATTTTTAAACAGTTTGGTGGGGATGGGATCTAAGTGAAAGGTTGACGGTTTTGATGAGGATAATAGTGATGTTAATTCTGGGAGATCTATAGGGGAGAAACTGTGTAACTGTATATCTGGTACTTCTAAGTTTATTGTGCTAGAACTTCTCTCATTACCACTAGAAGAGAGGAGGTGGTCATTTTTTTCTCTTATTGATGTTATTTTATTCTCAAAGAAATTCATAAAGTCGTCACTGCTCAGTGTTAAGGGAATAGACGGCTCAGTAGAGCAGTGACTCTGTGTCAGCCTGGCTACAGTGCTGAACAGAAACTTTGGATTATTCTTGTTTTCTTCAATTAAAGAAGAATAATAGGCTGCTTTAGCTTTATGAAGGGTTTTTTTATAAGCTACAAGACCATTTTTCCAGGCTACATGAGATTCTTCTCGATTAGTGGAACGCCATTTTCTTTCTAATCTACGTAAAGCCTGTTTAAGAGAGATGTAGGGAAAGTTTGATGACACTACACTTAATAATGGTTTAGTTATTGAAAATTATAATTCATAAATATTCATAAAAATATATTTAAAACAATATTTCTTCAAACTGATTGGTGTAGTATCATGTACAGTACAGTAGTAAGATGTAGGGAAGGTTTGATGACACTACACTTAATAATGGTGAAGTTATTGAAAATTATAACTCATAAATATTCATAAAAAATATATTTAAAACAATATTTCTTCAAACTGATTGGTGTAGTGTCATGTACAGTATAGCAGTAAGATGTAGAGAAGGCTTGATGACACTACACTTAATAATGGTGAAGTTATTGAAAATGATAATTCATAAATATTCATAAAAAATATTCAAAACAATATTTCTTCAAACTGATTGGTGTAGTATCATGTACAGTATAGTAGTAAGATGCAGAGAAGGTTTGATGACACTACACTGTATTATGGTGAAGTTATTGAGTATTTTTCAAATGTCTTTTTTCGGGTGTTGCAATTTGTTGACGGTCCCTGCGCTCCGATCTCAGTGGCGGCTGCACGTAGAGAACAATGTAGATTCTCCAGCTCGGAAGAGGGATCTTTTTGATGAAGACGAGGTTGTAGCTTGTAGTCTAAGTCACTATGATTAAAAATATGTATCACATGTGTTTCAACAATGTTTAGTTTAAATGTTATTGATCACGGAAGTTCGAATCTGTGAATATCTTTCTAACTTTACTTAAGTCCGGGACTTTTGTAAACAGTGAGTTCGTCTTTCTGTCCTCATCCAAAATCACTGTATTTTACCGCGTAGAGTAAAACACAGACCGAACCATTTTAACCTCTATTACTGCATATTTCGTGGTTTTTCGTTCTATGTTCCTACTGTATATGCGTATTATGTGCGCGCATAGGGTGAAGTCCTGTGCTTGGATTCCACCCTATGAGAAACAGAAACAGTGGTACTGGTTCGTTTGCTTAGCAGCCATTTTGTTTGTAGAATAGAATAGAATAGAATAGAATAGAACCATTAAGGTGGACATTTGCCTTCAGGTCACCGACATTAAATTATAAAAGGTGACAAGATCGTCATAAAAGCAACACACAGTATAAATGAGATAAAAGATGAGACAGAAACTCTATTAAGTTCTTGTAATACATCTATGACATGATAGAGAAATGCACATACATGTAGGAGGTGTGGCCTCAATAGCCCTGCAGTAAATAGTGTGCTATGTGCCAATTGTATTTGCATCAAATCTGATTGATTATATTTTATTTTACCAACTATATTTAAGTTCACAACCTTCAAATTTGAAAATGTCCACTTTATTCCTCTTAATTCCCATTAAATCCTATAAATTCCCACTCATTCCAGTGGAAAGTTACCAATTTTGAAAATGTCTCCAGTGTAGGGTTGCAACCCTACATTGGACCCAGGTAACAGCCAATATACATCCCAGAAATCAGCCACTGATGGATGAACATTTCTGGGAGTGTCTTTTTACTACAGACACTTTGTACACAGCTATGCATTTATTGTTCATTCACTCCAACTAACACAAAAACATATGTCATTTGAATGACATATGTTGTCCGTTTCAGATTTAAAAAGATTCACTCCCTATTTCCCAACTTTAATCAGCTATTAACTCTCAGTGCAGATGCATCTAACTTTGCTGTCAATGTAGTACTCTCACAGATTCAAAAAGGGAAAGAGTGACATCATGTGCTCATCGCGTTTAGGTTAGTCAGACATTGTAGACACTAACTGAGTTGTAATCTGTTTGCACTCTCATCATCTTTAACTCACTCTATGTAAACTTTATGTAAAAATCCCACATGTACAGATTTGTCAGAGTATGGTCAATTATATTTTTAATGTGACACTGAATGTGATACTTTCAGAAAGAAACTAATTCGTAGATGTACTGTATTTGCTGATGTTCAGGTGAAGCGTGATGCTTGCTACCGGAGCTGTGGGATGTTCTCTCAGGTACTTCAGGCGGGTCTTCTCCTTGGCCATCGACTCAGGTAAAACACTCGCATAACTGTCTTCCACTTTGTATGTGGCTGTCTGTTATCTCACTGCAGAGATCAGAACCAGTCTATTGTCACTTACACGTACACATTTACACATACAGTTGCAATCAAAAATTATTTTTATAAAAACTATTTTATATAACACCACTGCACAAAAAAAATATATATATATATATTTAATCTTCATGCACCATTTGCACTTTAATGCCACAATTTAAGCTATGTGCACTTGAGCTGCTGCTTAGTTTTTCTTTTGTTATTTAATTTTTACATATTTCTATTGTTTCGTTACCTTTGTGTGTGACTGACTGTCACTTTTACTTTTTATTACTTTGTGTTGGTACAAGAGAGTGCTGTAAAAATCGGAGTCAAATTCCTCGTATGTGAAGACTTACCTGGCCAATAAAAGCTGATTCTGATTCTGATTCTGCATTTAAGTTTTACTGGCAAAAATTAAAAATGCTTAGGTAATTGCGAAAAACAAATTACAGAAGAACAGTTTAAAGGGCTTCATTAGTTGCATCACATGTGCTTGAGATAGATCACCCCAAATACCTGGATTGTTGACGGTGACATTTGATTACAATAGAAATATGGGGCTGCTTCCCTTCTTCTGGTATTGGAAACCTGCAGCATGAGGAGGGTAAGATGGATTCAATCAAGTATCAGGGAAATCTTGGGAGAAAATATCATACCGTCTGTGAGGAAGCTGAAGCTTTGGCATCATTGGACCTTCCAACAGGACAATGATCCCAAGCATACCTCAAAGTCCACCAAGGCTTGGTTTCAGAAGAAGCTCTGGAAGATACTAGAGTGACCATCACAGTCACCAGACTTGAACCCCATTGAAAATCTCTGGTGGGATTTGAAAAAGTCAGTTACTGCATGCAAACCCAAGAATGTTAGTGAACTGGAGGATTTTGCCCATGAGGAATGGGCTAAGATTCCTCAGGAATGCTGCCAGAAGCTGGTGTCTGGCTATCCGTCACATTTGCAGCAAATCATAACAGCAAAGGGTGATCTACTAAATACAAAAGATACTTGTCATTAAGGGGATGAATCATTTTGAGACTGTCGTAGTCATTAAAAGTGGCATTTTGAGTTGAATTTGGAGAAACCACTTGTAATATTAGTTGTATTAATTGTTCGTGTCTCATTTGTTTATTGCAAACAGCTGTTAGTTGTAGATTTTGTAATTTACAGTTGGGGTTGAATAATTTTGATTGTAAATGTCCAAAATGCTGTGCCCACATATCAGACATAAAACAAAATATAAAAAGAGCAACCTTTAAAAACACACTACAGACAGCAATTATAAAAACCACAAGGTGCCAAATAATGTGCTAATATAAAAATTAGGTGCTATTTTTTTCTAAAAAGCCTGAAAGGCATTAAAAGTGTTTGCACAAACTAGTGCCAGGGGCTGAAACGGCACCTGGCACTAGTTCGTGCAAGGCACCTATTGTTATCCTTCAGATTATTATATGCTCATTATATGCTCGTTATATGCTTCATGCTCACTTTTGAGGGGGTTAACATGCATAAAAACTCTGGAAAATTGGCATGGAGGTCAGGTGTGGCAAAAATGCAACATTGGCAAAGTTTGTGGACCCGTGCAGTACCCCGAGTCTCTATAGCACCCCCTATGGGAAGGCAAATGGAGCAAGCAAAACTCATTTGCACCATATTTTACGAAACTTGGTGGGAAGATGTTTTAGGTCAAGACGAATAAAAAAGTCCATTGGGATCATGGCCTCACCACAAACTCACTACAAAGTCGATACAAAGTCAAAGTCCATTTTAGCGATTTGCACGCTTCGTAAATGGACGAGCTCGTCCAAGCACGTTTATTGTACCAACATAAAAAATGGGTGGGTTTGTACTAAACACATCAAAGAAAATGAAAATGTATCAAAAGATTTGGTGGATTCCAAAGGGCGTGGTCACGGCAGCCTTTGGAAGTGTGACAAATTTTGAGTCCATTGGGATCATGGCCTCACCACAAACTCACTACAAAGTCGATACAAAGTCAAAGTCCATTTTAGCGATTTGCACGCTTCGTAAATGGACGAGCTCGTCCAAGCACGTTTATTGTACCAACATAAAAAATGGGTGGGTTTGTACTAAACACATCAAAGAAAATGAACCCTGACAAAAAGATTTGGTGGATTCCAAAGGGCGTGGTCACGGCAGGACAAATTTTGACCATTCACCACAGAACAGGAAGTGCCTTATAACTTTGCCATACATTGACGGATCGCCTCAAAACTTTTTATGTGACACAAGACACCGAGCCAGAACTCATTTATGAACACACAATCCTGATCCGCCATGAAGTCGGCCATTTTAGCGATTTGCATGCTTTATAAATGAACAAACTCTTCAGAGCAGTTTATCGTACCAACATAAAAAATGTGTCAGTTTGTAGTAGACACATCAAAGACGAAAACGTATCGAAAGATTTTGCTGATTCAAAAGGGCGTGGCCACGGCAACCATCAGAATTGTGGCAAATTTTAAGAAACGGGTCCACAGGGGCTAGTTCTTCGTGGGCTCACAGACTGTTGTGTGTAACTTAATGTTGCCATGAATGCTGACATTGATCGAAACAAGATTCAACTTGTCTGGAAATAGAACATCCAAAACAGAAAATGCCCTGTAACTTGCGAGGGCCCTTTCATGACTGCGACTATTGCGAGCAGTCCTAGTTTTTTCTTTTGTTTTCCTTAACATTGTGAAATTGTGTGTTTACTTATACACAGAATAACACATAAACCTAGCAAATAAGTAACAGGAATCCTGTCCAACTTGTACCTCACCACTCCCTCTCTCCTTCCTCATCTTGAACCAGTTAACTTTTCAAACATTAACATCATCCACTTAGTGGATGACACTGTTGTCCTCGGTTTCTCTAACTGGTGTACAGTAAATGGCCTTGCCTTGACAGGAGGCAAAGATTTAAGAAAAGAAAGAAAAAGTGGAGGAGAATTGTGTTTTCTGAGATGGAGTGGTCAGGTAATTTTAGTTGTCTGAGTCCTGCTGAGTTGAGGCAGTTGATCAGGAAGAGCGATTCCAGAATAAGCACCACGACTGGCTTGGCTAAAGGTAAGAGCCAATGCATGCATTTGATATTGTTAACTGTCCTATGAAACTTCATCATCTTAATCAAAATTTCAATTTGGATTATGTTTTATAAAATAAACATAAGGCTTAAATTATCTATATAGTACCAAATGCGCTCTCATTTAACAAAAAAAGTGTATATTTGGTGAATGTCTTACCTTGATAACTGTTACATACTGTATAATCAATGGGATTCATATTCTAAATTTCAAGTTATTGTAATAACAACAGTTTGTTACATGTGCCAATGTTTTCATGTTGCAAATGTGCAGACTGACATTTAGAAAGTGAGCACATTAACCAGGTTTAACTTGAAATTCAGCTACCGATGTTCATTTTCCACATATGACTACATTATTGTTATTATAATTATTATAATGAATTCAGCTGCAGTTGTTATTGTAGCCAGTGAAGTCAACCCTAACCTACACAAGTATGAAGCTTTGTCAATAATTACCTCTCCACTGCAGTGATTCTTTGATTTATCAACATTGTGGCCATAAAATGTGTCACACAACTCGGTGTTCTGCACAGAGCCATGTTATTGTCATATTCTTGAAGAGATTGTTCAGCTTTTTTAAGAGCCAATAACCAACATGAGACAAGTATTTCCTCTCATTGAAAACATGGGTTAGGGTTAGGGTTAGATATGATGATATTATAACTTTCCATAATAATATCGCAAAAATGGCTTTCGTTACAATATTTCATAGAATTTCAAAATAAAACTAAGTGGTCCATGGGCCGCGGGTTTGAGACCTCTGCTTTAGGAAAAATGGGCAAAGGGAACAATGCTGTGTTTTTATGTGTGCACTTCTGTGTGTGTCTGTATGTCAGGATACCAGCAAGCTAATGTCGTCATTTTACCCAAGCACCTGGCTGACGACTTTGTGGCCTTCTGTCGCAGTAATCCTGCCCCCTTGCCGCTCCTATATAGCAGCCAACCAGGAGAGACTTCCTGTTTGCCTCTAGCCAGAAATGCTGACATAAGGTATTCATGTACTGTAAGCATGCAAATCACAGATTATATAGTATATAATTTCCTTTGCACCGTCTTGTTTCTGTTCATTAATTTTAATCTTTGGGAACACATGTCAATATTGTGATATTCAGTGTGAATATAACAGTAACTGAAACCTTCTTCTCTGTATCTATCTCCAGGACAGATATTTCTAAGTACTGTGTGTATGAGAAAGGTCACCTGGTGAAAACAGTCTCCAGTCTGCAGAGTTACACAAGGAACCCAAGGTAATTCAAGGCAAAGTCAAACAAATATAGAAACGCAGAAGAAAGTTAATGAACAAAGCCATGCTTATTTGGTACACTATATTAAAAAATGTCACTTTTTGCCCAGTTTTTGGTTGCACATGTAAAGTAAATGGATGGAATGCTATTTATTTGCTCTTAGAATCCAATAATGACAAAGACATTTATATTTAATTGCATTATAAAGGTCAAATATGCAAACCTTGGATGGTTTATAGGTTTATAACTACCTACAAGTATGTTTTTAAGTATATAATCACTTAAAAATAAAAGTTGTTTGGTTTGCGTAGCCTTGGGATAGACCTTTTAAATATACTTTCAAATATAAGTTTCTACAGCAAGATTCAAACATGAAATGACAGCCAGAAAGTGTATTTCATGTATTAAAGTAAATGCTTACTACACAGATAAAGTTAAAGGACATCCTGTCTTGTATGCAAAGGTCATTGTAGCTGTTCGTTGTAGTCTGCAGTCTCACCATTAGATTTCACTAATCCTTACACATTGGACCTTTAATAAACTGCTACATAATGGATTTCCTGTCATCGTCATCAGTACACTACATCATTTAATAAGCTGCCAGGCTCTCATTTTTCTGTGCTCTTTGTGTTCATTGTGAGGCTACCTTTGACTTCTTGCTGTGCTCCCATGCAGGATTGCTTCCGAACAGCAGGCCGTATATGAGAGTCATCAATGGTCAGACATGGTATGTTTCTATCTGGGATGCAGTTTTGGCTTCGAGGGCAGACTGAAGGCTGCTGGAGTCCCTGTCAGAAATGTGGAGCAGGGCAGAAACGTCAGCATGTACAGGGTATGTCTACAAATGTCTACACAGCGGAGATGAATTAAATTGGTTTTATTTGATTCATAGAAAAATAAATTAATTGAACATATACATGAATACTATTTTCTGAATGAAATGGAGCAGAAAGAAGGAAGAATCTTATAGCATCTGCCCCACTTTCACAAAACTCATCAACAAAATGTGCTGCCTGGCCTCAGGCCAACGTACATAACTCGCACACACCTATATATACATAACTCGCACACACCCATACACTATATACACATGTACATATACTGTACACACACATTTATATATACAGGTATATATAATTTTTTTACATGTGTGTGTGTGTATATGTACGTATATATATACATACATACATACTGTACATACATGTACACACAACCCCAATTCTAAAAAAGTTGAGACTTTAGAATTTGTGTTGCATATAGACTCACTCAAACCTACACACACAATTACTTTTTTAAATTCTACTAATAAACCCCTTCCCACCAAAGATGATACCATAAATGCAATTGTAGGAAGAGATTTCTATCATTTGCCTTGCATTTTAGAGAGACACAATGCATGATTCTTACAATGTGTCAGTCTTTTCTGTCAGTTTATTCATCATATCTTTCTGAAATGATTATACAGTATGTGTAATAATTATGTTGGGCACCTCCATCATCCTGTGAGTTAATCATTGTGGAGACGTTCAGAGTGTAAGTCATGTTGCAAAGTTCATGACACTAACTAGCACACCTAGTGTGTGTCAATCAGATAGGTGCTAAAAAAGCAGGAAACCTAAAAAGAGAATGCTTGAGATGTTTGACTGACCAGAAAAACTGAACAAATGGGATTAAGAACAGGTGAAACACAGGTGAAACAAATAACATTGAGTGACATGAGCAATAAGCATGAATACAAAAGTAAAACAGAAGAACATAGAGCAACAAAATACACAGGGGAGAAAATACAAAAACATAAGACAATTCACAACAACAATTAATTCAAGAACAGTATAAAAAATACTGAAGCTGCTAAATTTACCTACCATACTTTTTATTATTTATTTGTGTTTTTTACTGCTGCGAACTGTTAAACTATATCTGCAGTGATAAAGGTCAACTTTGCATTTGGTTAATGTCCTAAATACAAAGGTAACAATGTTAGTTGTCTTTTTTGTCTAAAGAACTTCAAGACAGTGTGAGAAAAAAATTCTGCTGACAGAATAACTACTATGAAGGCAAAAAAATAATAAAATATGTAAGTGGGGATCATGTAACTCTATGTACTTTGAATAAGCTTTAAGTTAAGAGAGAGCCGTCTTTAACAGAGGACATCAAGGCTCTGTGTCTTTAAAATCTTTTTTCTTTTTCTCAATTCTGCTCACCACATAATTAAGTTTACATAAACTCTTCACTGGCCAGGGTACTCTGCTTGGTTTTATCTTATTCTGTTTATTCCGTTTTCCATCTTTTTATTAAGAGAGCGCCTCACCAAATTTCATTGTTCTTTGTTTATAATTACAATAAAGATATTCATTCAACATTTATTCATGTTCTTGTGTGTTAAGACTGCAGTCACCTGTCGTACTGCTGGAGTGTTCAGCTGCCCTCTAGTGGTCACTATGCGTCCTGTTCCAGCTGCACTGCTGAATGCAGCAGTGGAGGTTACTCATCTCAATCCACTGGCACATGGAGCACCTATACATGTAGGAGACGCAGGTACATACACACAGACACACACACATTCGTGTATAGTCTTCTAAGTGAGGACACGCATGATCAATGTATTCCATAGTCCCTTACCCTAGCCTAAACCCATCACTACACATTACAACACTAAAATCAAGTTTTAACCCATTTAAACATTTAAATAAAACACAAAACATTTAAAGCTGTGAGCCAAATCCTATCCCCACTTGCTTTGACAGCCTAAACAATCACTAATCCTATCCCCATAACCAGTTACTAACCCTAAACTTAACCACATTTCAAATCTTAGCCCTAAACAAAACCAGTTCCTCAGAAGTGAAGTTCTGCCTCATTAGGAACATGTGTGTGTATACAGAGTATAAACATCGTCTGTGGGATAGAGAACCTGTCCAAACCACATTCACTTGTGTGTGTGTAAATTATAAATATTTTATAGTGCTTTTCTAGTCTTGTTGACCACTCAAAGCTGCCTCACACTACAGATTTACCATTCACCCATTCACTCACACTTTCATACAGTGCATCTATGAGCGTCGCATTTTTCTATCACACAGCTTTCATACCCATTCACGCGTTGGATGCACAGCCATCAGGAGCAAAGTGGGGTGAAGTGTTTTGCCCAAGGGTACATTGGGATGTAGACTAGACCTCCTCTACTGAGCTACAGTACAGTCACTCCTAATATGTGTGCATGCGTGTGTGTGTGTGTGTGTAGCTCTCCTTGGCATACAGGACCTGTCCAGACCAGACTACGGAGAGCCAGTCGAGCCACAACCTGGTGATGTCCCTGTCTTCTGGGCTTGTGGAGTGACTGCAATCGAGGCAGTACTCAGCAGCAGTGAGCAATCAGTGACTGACTAGAGCTGCAGTCGCCTCAGAACACTATACATTTCAACCACTTCATAGACTGTTTAGCAAATGATCATGCTGACCTTGAACTTCTCTCACAACCTCATGATCTGTTGTGTCTTTCAGAGCCTTCACTGGCCTTCAGTCACTCACCAGGATGCATGTTCCTGACCGATATCCCAGACTCCCATACGTCCCTCATAACTCATCCCCATGATGGCATGAATGGTCCAAACACCGAACTTACTCCTGAGCTGACACCACTCTGCTTTTTGGTATCCCACAAGCCCTTGCTGTACAGCCTGGTGTCTCAGAGGGCAGTGGCTAGAATCAGACAACTGGAGATGATTATTGGAGAAGATCCAGGTAAATGTAGAAAGGAAACCAAGCTCTGTTTCAGTACCTCAATCCCTCGCTCATGTTTCAGAGAATCAGGGTTAATTCCTTGGTTAAGAGAACTGGGGTGATTGGCTGACTTTGCTAGTGTAGCTGTAATGTAAAGCATGTAATATAAGTGTGATGTAAAATACATCACTCTGTTTCACAAAACAAGATTCTGCTATACTGAGAAACACAGAAAGTTGAGAAACATAGATTTAATCAGAATTGTGTGAACTCATTTGACAATGGGTTTGAATGTAACAGACATTCATTTATATTTAAAAGTTAGATAGTACAAACACAAGAAAGTATTTCAATTGGGCTGTGGCATTTGCTGGAAAGGTCAACTGCTCGAAACGTTTGTGGTGTAAGTCAGAGTTGCACTTAGCCACATCTCTTATCTTGCTGCACTGATTGGACTCACGTTAGATCTTGTTGAGGTCATTACCCTAAAGGGAGCACACACTTTTTGCAAACCTACATAGTGAATCATTTATTGAGCAGAGACCAGAACAGTACAATGACTTTTGAGCCAGTGTGCTTTTTTACTTTTACTTGCACTTGAGAAAAGCTGCTGTTTGCCATTTTACACACAGCACTGTCAAAAACAGACATGCAATACAGTATTTTGCAAGCATTAAGTTACTTATGAATGGAGAGGAAGAAGAAATGCCAAAGCCTTCAGCATTTAAATTTCTTCCTGTCTCCGATGTGTGGCTCGTTACTCACCATGTCTGTTGCTGCTGACATGCGGAACTCTATCCATCATTTACTGCTTTATCCACCACATCTGGGTTGTAGGGCCGCTGGTGCAAATCCCAGCTGACACAGGGCAAAAGGCAGGGTACAATCTTGAATTTTGAGCGTGTAGTTTGTCAATGTGAAGTCATGAACTGGGCATCTTTTACAGAAAAATCTAGTATGAATAAGTTGTTAATATGATGAGGGGATTGTTCACAAAGTACTTGCCTTGTGAACACGGTAAACAACCTCATATGAGTGCAGCATATTTATATAACAGGTATTTAACAAGTGCAGCTACCAAAACAGGAGCTCCAGAACAACACACAGAAAAGGAGTGTGATATTAATCTCTGCTCAAAACATAAGCCTTCTATTCTGTATATGAACGTGGTATATTGCACTGCTTATAGAACAAACTGAGATTCTCCGTAACAGATCCATGCACAAGAGCTAACTTGTGCATGTAAATCAAGTGTGTGGAAAATAATAAGCAAGTGATGAAGTCGAGTAGTTTTCGAGGTAAAGAGGAGTTTCTCACCTTAAAACTCAGCTCCATCTTTTAGTTACAACCCAGCTGTCACTTTCTGTCACCAGGTCAAAGAGGGATCAAAAATCTGTTCACTCAGGATGAACTTCTGCACTCGTGTCTGGCTCTCTCCCACTCTGACTCGGTTGCCATAACGACTGGCTTTCCCACACACTACATGCACAGGTACCTATAATATTGCTACAATATACTATATGCATTTATGCAGATAACTTCACTGAGCAATTTATTATAATTCATTACACCTGTGGACCTCATGCAGTTAAATCAAGCGATCTGAAAACAACACTCAAGTAAAAACTGTATAAACATCACCCCATTTTTTTTTTCCTTTTAGCCCACCTGATGAGACAGATGGCCCACCTGGTGCCATCGCCATGGCAACAATGCTGTTGTCTCTCGGAAAAAAGGTGACCATGGTAACAGACAGGAGAGCCTTGGAGATGAACCAGGCACTTATTGATGAAGCTGTAAAAAAAGGTAGGAGAAAAGTTATAATTAAAGTCTTTGAAACCTGCTGTGAAAAAATAAACATTCAAATACTCTCCATGATCCACCATCGAACTGAACTGAGATACAGTAATACGTTTTTACCTTGTTATTGCTCTCCATAGTAAATTGACTTCTAATTTTCTACTTGAAAATTTAAATGACTTTTGCTCACACCTCTACATCTCCACCGTCAGGTGTGCTGAAAACTGCAATCCCTTTGGTCACCTTTGAAGACACTGGCCCAGATGCCGCATTGCACTTCTTATGTCACCATGGAGACCCCAGAAAGCCCAGGTTAGGCAACTTGTTATGTGTGTTAAGTTACTTTTAGCCCACTTATAAAAGCCTGTAATGGCTGATTCTAGATCAGTTTAGTTTGGTGCTCAGTTGTGTCTGTGGTTTGAAGTCAATATCTGTAGATATTACAATGGAGTTAAATGCCCACAATAGTTAATGTCTGTCTGAAAATTACTCTTACATGCAATAAAACTGTTCCCACACATCTGCTCTGTCTGACAGAGAGAAACCGGGACTGTCTGTCACTTAGCAATTACTCAATTATTCTATCAATACTGGTATGTGCACATATGCACATATCATATTAACTTGGAACTTTGCACAAAATGGCTCATTTGCACTACTCACTGTTGTTGATTTAGATTGTTTATCTGTTATATTTGACACTTTATCATAAGATTTTATACTTTGTTGTAATATTTTTAACATTCTGGTATAGCTGCCTATTTTCTCTAACTTTTTATATTTTATTTCACTCCCAGGTATAGTTTGCTTTCATTCGTATATTTTTATATTGCTTATGCACAGTGACCATAAGTAGGGACAAGCTAATACCAGTACCAGTATTGGTATCAGCCCAGGATTTGTCAAAAACACTGGATCAGATATCAGAAAAAGAAAAACGCCAAATTCCAATACGATCCAAAACCCCTAAATATTACATAAATGCTTTCCTAAGTACAAGCTGTAAAGAGAAATGTGCACCATCATCAGTGTCTTGAGTGAGGGCTGCACATGTTTGCTGTAGTTCAGTGATCATGCCTGCCGTATGGACTAACCATAAAACAGAAGAAGGAAAAAAGCTGAACAGTGGCGTGTAATTTGTGTTTGTGTAAACAGTAAAGTAAAAAGCAGTAGCAGCATTTAAACCAAGTCACACTGGAGCATCATGACTTTGAAATGGCTGATTGCAGCTGGGTTGTTAATGCATCACACACATTGTGTGATGCATTATATTTATATGTGGACACATGTCTTAAAGATAAAACACTATGTGCAACCCCATTCACAGTGTCAATTGTGTATCCATTAATTTTTGAACAGGTAAATCAGCCCTTTTAAAGAGATATCATTTGGCAAATGAGTCACAGCTTCTATTAATGCATGTCTTATTTTACAAGATGAAAAAAATCTGCAAATTAAATCGTAACCTAACATTTATCTCCCAGCAGTGGTCCATCTGTGGGTTTTGAGCCAGACTATAGGAATGACTTTTCTGTAGTCTGTTTAACTTTTTGGAGTGTTATATTCATGTGGCTGTATTGTTTAAAACCAGGTATGACCACCTTGTGGCGATAGAGCGCAGTGGAAGGGCCGCTGACGGAAATTACTACAACATGAGGGGCGTGGACATCAAACATCTGGTGGATCCTATTGATGACCTGTTTTTAGCTGCCACTGATATACCTGGAATTACCACTACAGGTCAGCACATTCTCACACAGAATGTGGACACTCTTCTCACAAGTTGGACTCAACTGTCTATTGAAGTACAGTAATGCTGTACTTGAATATATAGACCTTTGATGCCCTATGTCAAGGAATGCTCGACTCTGTTCTTTGTTATATATTTAAAAAAAAAGGAAAAGTTAAAAATAAATAAATAAAATTTGACTTACTTATTTACTGCATATATGACATGTGAAGATCATAAGTGTGTCCCTTTTTTCTAAAATAAGGAAAGCAATGTCAGGATTGAAAAATAATCTGTTCACTACAGAAGTGTTCGCTATTGAATCGACTGACTATATTTACAAATTCACGAAATACATTGGAATACAGACTCATTCATATACAGCAACTGAGCAGATACTCTTGCCTGTGCAGGAATTGGTGATGGTGGTAATGAGTTGGGGATGGGTAAACTGAAGGAGAAGGTGAAGAGCCTGATGCCCAGAGGGAGCCTCATAGCCTGTGATATTCCTGCTGACTATGCCATCACTGCTGGTATGGAAACACTCTTACTACCTGTGTAATAATTATAAAAATAGTAATTATTAGGAGTGGGAGTCACAGGGTCCCTCACGATACAATATGATAAACAATACTTGGTCCATGATACCAATAATTAAATAGTGATACGTCACAATATGACTGAAGGGAAAAAAATGCCTGTGAAAAGTTAAAAGAGAACAAAGTGCAAAAGGTCTATGTATTGAACATAGATGAGGCATCTGTTTTTACTTTAGAGCACCTTAATATGTTAATTAAAATGTTAATATTTGCCCTGGTGTATCAGTTATTGTATTGCACGAAGAAGGACGACATTATATCACCCATTTGATATTTTGACCCACTCCTAGTAATTATTATTTTAGTCAGTTTTACTGGAGGAAGTTTTGGAGGAAGCACTTATTGTTCTCCCCGTGCAATTGCACTCGCCAATGTTTCCTCTGTCTTTTCCCACTAACATCCTTGTGCCTCTCTCCTCCAGGTGTGTCTAATTGGGGTGGATATGCTGTGGCCTGTGGGCTCTATCTACTCTACACCTGCCCGTCACACCAGAGGTACCTGAGGAGAGGACTAGGGGAGGAAACCACGACACCCCGAGAACAGCTGCAGGACTGGACCACTCATCTGCCATCTGTAGACAAGGTGACACACACCAACACAGCAAATGAAAATCCTTTTAAAGTAATCAGTTTTCTTGGTGTTTTTCCATTTTCATAATTCGACATCACAATTCATGGTCCATGCCACAGAGAACTCTGGGCCTTTCCTCTCTCACTTACCCTTCTTTTTCATGTAATTTACAACATGATACTAAACTACAGTCACTCACCAGATGTGTAGAAATTCTATCAGTTTTTCTTTTCTCAGTCTGGCTGCAATTTCGGATTGGATGATTAAAATAATGGTTTCACTATTGCCTAACAACAAGTGTTCCTGGTTGACTCAAATAATAAAGGAAATAAATAGAAAGATCCAGATCATAATACAGATCCTGATTTCTTTCATAGTGATTACTGCAGTATTCTCATACAAATTCTAGAAATGAATGGATTGTTATTTTGCTCAGACCCTGACAAGGAGACAAGCTAAACTGGAACTGCAACTAATAATTTTTTTCATAACCTATTAATAGCAAAACCAAAATGATTCAGCTTTAGTAATTTCTTTGTTATATGGAATAAAGAAACCAGAAAATAATGACATTTAATTATTGAAAAACACTCACACCAATTAATCACTTATCAAAATAGACAATTAATGTAGTAATCAATTAAACGTTGCAGCCCTAATCTAAACTAAGCACAGAAAACAAAAACAAAAATATTTCAGAACACAGCGCATCAGGCAGCCAGAAACACCATTGCACACTAATGCCGCCGTTGAATGCATAAATCGACAAAATGCAATCGCCATGTCACCTTTATAATGTGAAATACAAATTTATGTTTTATCTGTTGTGGCGGAAAAAAAGTGACTGCAGCTTTAGACATTAAAACATTATTAAAACATTGCATAAGTGTAAAGCTCTCTCTTTCTGTGTCTCTCAGGAGGAATCCTTCCTCTCCACTTTGGTGCAATTTGGAATAAAGTCTGGGAAAACTGGTCACTTAGGGATGGAGGTGGATGGTTTGACATTTCACCCCACACACTCTGACCTAATCACCAGACTACGGCAAGTTACACTGGAGGCTCCATCTTGACGTGTGAATGCTCATTTGTATCGGATCTTCAGATCACACAATGATCCGCATATGGGATGGTGAAGTTTCTGAAAGGAAGTGAGAGAGAAACAAAGAGCAAACAAAGGCAGAATAACAATAACAACAACAATGAGAAAAAAAAGAAAAAGTATCACAGAAAGGTATGTACTGGACCCTTGACAACAAAATGAAAGAGCAGCACTTAACACTTATCTCTGTTTGAGTGCATGTTTCTTTAAATGATAATGAGCTACTGTTCATCCCACCACTTTCTTCTACTCTGTGTGTGTGTGCGTGTGTGCGTGTGTGTGTGTGCGTGTGTGTGCGTGTGCCTACTGGTGCCTTCAAATGGGAAACTCAGGTCCATTACATGGAAAGTTCTGAGGACGTGCTTGGTGCTCAAATGGTAAAGTCGTGAGAATGCAGTTACTAGGCAACAACAGCACCACTTATCTCATGCAGCGTTAAAGTAATGTGAGGAATGAAGACAGAGAAAATAGCAACTTGGGAAACCACCAGACTATAGCCAGGTCCAAGTCAGGACAGTCCTCAGGCTTACATAGATTCATGTTAGGTGAGACAAATCTGTCAGACTGAGAAAGTTCTCTGGGTTTAAAAATAAAACCACACAGAAATCATAACCGGAATCGTACAATGTGTCACTGTGAGGTTGGTTAAACGGATTAAAGATGTAGTCAGCAGTAAGATATTTGTACATAAGCAAAAGTAAATATTTCATTAGTTAAAACCAAGGAATGATGTCCAGCTCCAGCACACTCCTCTGTTTTGTCTTTTTCAGCAGTATTTGTCCATAATGTGACTACAGTTTAATAATATGACTTCCTGTCCTGTTCCTGCTGGACAACAGCAGCAGCCAGGAGCAGATGAAGCGGCCAAGAATAACACACACACACACACACACACACTGGTTTCCATGACTGCTGAGGACATTGCACTGACTTGCATTCATTTCCTGGAGACTTACGCTAACCTTAATCATAATTACTAGTGCCCTAACCCTGACCCTAACCTTGACCTCAGCCTAACTTTAAAACATGTCTTCACCTTAAAAGATAGTAATTCATGTTATGGGGACTTGATTTTTGTCTCCGTTAAGATGAAAAGTCTCCATAATGTAACTACGTAAACAGATTTAGGTCCCCACAACATGGAATACCAAGTACACACACACAGTCTGGTTTCCATGACTTCAAAGGACGTTACATTGACTTGCATTCATTTCCTGGAGACATACTATGACCTAAACCATAACTACTACTGGCCTAACCTTAACCCTGACCCTGACCCTGACCTCATCCTAACCATACAACATGTCTTCACCTGAAAATGTGATAACTTGCAATATAGAGACTTGACTTATAAGGAAGACAAGTCGCCATGATGTGACTGTTTGAACAGATTAAGGTCTCCACAACATGAAGAAAACCTGGAACACACACACACACTTCCATTCATTCAAACAAAGACTAATCCCTAATCTTCAACATAACCAGTTAATGCCTAACCCTAAACTTAACCTAACCATGATTCCCATCCAAAATAGTTCCTGAGACATGATCATCATATTCATTTGTGGCAGCATTTCTGCCAGGGTCCTCAAGGGGTAACATATACAAACACACACACACACTATTCAACTTAGCACCTCCAGAGGAAGGATGCTGTTACTAAAACCAATATAACAACAGACAAAATGGAAACAAAAGGAAAAACATCCCTTTTCTTTTGTAGCTCCCGGTTCACCTCAGCATCAAGCCAAACATAATATCTCTGAAATCTGAAATACAGAGACAGAACAGTTGTTAAAAGAAGCAAATTCTCTCTGATGTCAAGAACTAAGAATATGAACTTCAGATACAGAACTGAGAGTGAAAGAAAACTGTTTCCTTTGTGGAAATTGAAAAGGATGGAGGAAGGAATTGTTTGTTATTGGTAATATACAAATGAAATGAAATGCATTTTGCACTGAGAAACTCTTTTGGCACACTTGAGCACAGATTGAGCTATGTGAAGTTTCTGCTTGACCTACTGTATAACTATAACTTTCCTCTGCATCTTTTTACCAGCATAACATTGGTTCCTAATAATGTTCAGATGCTCTACTGTGATTTATGCAGATGTTTGATTTCTACTGCATTATGATATGTAGGATATTCTCTCTAAAACTGTAAAGCATTGATAGAACGAAATGAAATCTGTCATTTTTTTGTGTGTGCTCCATCATCATGTGACCTGACCCAGTCACTAACTTCTACACTGATTCTTACACCTTTGCATAAATCTCTTATACATATATATATATATATATACAGTATCTGTGTGTTTATTAGAGATGCATGATACCACTTTGGTGTCCCTTCAGACGAAGAAGCTGCTAACAACACATTTGTGCAGCCATTTCGAGCTATTTCAAAGGCTTAATTCTCCAACTGGGTAATAAACATTCTTCTCCCATAAAGAGGAAATAAATAGCTCACAAGATGACTCAGCTAAAATGCTGTGCATAGTGAAGCATGTGATATAGGATTTTAACACATTTCACGTTATCTGTCCAATATCCGATCCAGTGATTTTGACCAGTATTGGACCAATACTGAGTATCATATATATAAATAATCTGATTTCCTCTCACCTTATGAGCCAGGCCATGAATTGCGGTCCTTCTCCAAAAGCCGTTTTAACATCAGGACCAGAGTCACCAGGCGTCTTCAGCTCAGCTCCCACTCTTTGGAACAACCTATCTGAAGAGATCAGACTGAAAAGCTCCCAGGGTCACACAACTGATTGTTCCTTTTATTGACTGACTATTGGTTTTATTTCATAGCATGTGTGAATTCTTTTTTCACTTATTTTCTATAAAGTTCTCCGTGTGTGTGTGGGTTTTTCTTCATTTTCATGACTGTTTACATTATAGATTCTCACTGAAGGCATCCAAACTATGAATGAACACATATGAAATTATGTAGTAAACAAAAAAGTGTGAACTAACTTAAAACCTGTTTTATATTTTACATTCTTCAAAATAGCCACCCTTTGCTTTGATTACTGCTTTGCACACTCTTGGCATTCTCTCGATGAGCTTCATGAGGTAGTCACCTGAAATGGTTTTCCAAAAGTCTTGAAGGAGTTCCCACAGATGCTGAGCACTTGTTGGCCCTTCACTCTGAGGTCCATCCCATCCCAAACCATCTTGATTGGGTTTAGGTCAGGTGACTGAAGGCCAGGTCATCTGGCACAGCACTCATCACTCTCCTTCTTGGTCAAATTGTCCTTACACTGCCTGGAGGTGTGTTTGGGGTCATTTGTCCTGTTGAAAAATGGTCCAACTAAACACAAACCAGATGGGATGGCATGTTGCTGCAGGATGCTGTGGTAGCCATGCTGGTTCAGTGTGTCTTCAATTTTGAATAAATCCCCAACAGTGTCACCAGCAAAGCAACCCCACACCATCACACCTCCTCCTCCATGCTTCACTGTGGGAACCCTGCATGTAGAGACCATCCGTTCACCTTTTCTGTGTCGCACAAAGACACAGCGGGTGGAACCAAAGATCAGACCAAAGCACAGATTTCCACTGGTCTAATGTCCATTCCTTGTGTTTCTTGGCCCAAACAAATTTCTTCTGCTTGTTGCTTTTCCTCAGTAGTGGTTTCTTAGCAGCTATTTGACCATAAAGGTTGGTGACTGGGATGAACTTATCCTCAGCAGCAGAGGTGACTCTTGGTCTTCCTTTCATGGGGCAGTCCTCATGTGAGCCAGTTTCGTTGTAGCACTTGATGATTTTTGCGACTGCACTTTGGGACACATTTAAAGTTTTTGCAATTTTCTGGACTGACTGACCTTCAGTTCTTAAAGTAATGATGGCCTGTTGTTTCTCTTTAGCCGATTAGCTGGTTCTTGCCATAATATGAATTATGTTGTCAAATAGTGCTGTCAACACAACTGATGGTCTCAACCCCATTAACAAGGCAAGAAATTCCACAAATGAACCCTGACAAAGCACACCTGTGAAGTAGAAACCATTTCAGGTGACTACATCATGAAGCTCATTGAGAGAAGGCCAAGGGTTTACAGCACTGTCAACAAAGCAAAGGGTGGCTACTTTGAGGAATCTAAAATATAAAACATATTTAGAGTTATTTCACACTTTTTTGTTTACTACATAATTCCATATGTGTTCATTCATAGTTTTGATGCCTTCAGTGAGAATCTACAATGTAAATAATCCTAAAAATAAAGAAAAACCATTAAATGAAATAGTGTGTCCAAACTTTTGACTGGTAGTGTATATAACATATAACTTCAAGCAGGAGAATGTAAAAAAAATGAGGGTGAGGTTGAAGCGATAAAAGCCACATCCTGTTTGTAACACAGTCTGGGCAACACACAGCACAGTGTCGTGACCAACATCTTTAGACACATTTATAAATTCAAACTGAGAAGGAGATGTTGACAGGAAAGATGTCAGAGGTCCTTCTGAAAACGTTCATGCTGTTGACACCATGGACATCAAAGAGAGAGCGCTGCGTACGACTCGACAAAGCAACCGCAATCAAAAACAGTAGCAGACTTTTTTTAAAGCATTTATAAAAAAATATCTTCATCACATTCATGACTGAAGCAGTCATTTGAACACTTATCAGTACAAACGTTACGGTATCGTGCTGGGGACAACTCAGCCTTTGACAACGAGGCTGCATTATTGAACATTCTCAACGCAATACAGTGCCACTCATTTGCATGCAACTGGCTACATGAGAACAGCATTGGACATCATCGTTCTCCTGACACAAAGCATTTCATAGAACCAGAGCAGAAGATGGAAGGAGCACGGAGAGCAGACAAGACACATGCCCGAGTTTAAAACCACTGTGTCACACTGCTGCATTCACCGACAACATCATCATCAATTTAAAGTCACCAGAAAGACAGAATACGGACAAAATACAAAACCACTTGTAAAGAAATGACACAATAAATAGCAATACGTTTTTTTTTTTAAAAAATGAATGTAACATTATCAAAGTGCAGATTGAAGTAAAGCTGTGAAACAAGCAGGTCAAATAACTTTGGTTCAAGCAAGACTGGTTACATCTTAATAATAATAATAATATTAATAATAATAATAATAATAATAATAATAATCTCCCCGACAAATTAAATTTGTGAGTATAATTTAGAAGAAATTAAGACTAACAAATTTAATTTGTTAGTCTTAATTTAGAAGAAATGATGCTTATAATTTAGGTATTAAGCCACCAAACCAGCAAAAAAGATGTTTGCTAACAGCACAGCTGCACAAAAAGTCTTTGCCCTTCTTTTTTTTTTGGTTTACTGTGTCAAGGGTCAAGCTAATAAGACTTGTTGTAGTACTGCGTGCTTTGGGCTCTTACACAATAACCTTAATCAAGTGAGCCAGGAAGTGTTTTCAGAATTATTATCAGATCATATTATCATTTTACAAAAAAATCAAATGATAAAATCACATCTTTTTCAGAGAATGTGTCAGTGTAAACTGGTCCTTGGAGGAAAGAAAACACCCTTTGGCAAAACTGTGACTGGATCAGACACATCAAAAATAAGTTTAAAAAACGAAACAGCACTGGCGAACATAGAAATGTATCAAACTGAAAACAGGCATGCAGTAAACACATATTGTTAAATGACTGGTTTATAGACAGAGTATGACAGTTAAAGGGTTCTTTCCTCTCTTTCCAAACCTGCAGTAGAACCTGATGCATTATTGCATTCAGCATTGAAATCATTTTTAAACTCAATATTGTGTGTAACATTATTTGTTTGCAGCCGTTTTAAGCAGGATAAAGTTCACTGAGGTGATAATTATCAGGACCAAGGGCCTAAATATTGGACTCACTGCACTTTAACCCTCATGTATTTTCCAACATGCACACTGTCCTTCAGGCCCTGATCACTTGATATGGAAAAAGAACATGTCTGTTTTATGTTCTGATCTTATAATGTACTCTCTAAATATATAGTTTATAGCAGCGCCAACCTAAGCCTTTAGGGGGCCCAAAGCTGAATTGAATGTGGGCCCCCCGCCACAATCTTGGGAGTAGCCGGTACTTGACTATTATGGAAACAAATATAAGACTTTAAATTGCATTAATTATTGTGGTGTACTTGCATAGTCAAAGTGAAGCACTAAGTGTGGTAATACTGAATTGGAAGTAAACCAATTTAATGACTTCGGTTGTTACAAATTAGCACAGATGCACAAATCTGCACTAAATGAGCCGATATCTCTACAAAACTACAAAAGAAAACCAAAAGGCAAAATACCTTCTGCAATGCTTGCACCAAGTGATATTTTCAAATTTTGTCAAACTTTACAGGAGTAATATTGGCTGCCTAAACAATACAAGCTAGATTCCCTCAAAAAGCCATAATGGCATGTTAAATTAACACATATTTGTAGAGCTTAGGTCAGAGGTCTCAAACTCACGGCCCACGGGCCAGATGTGGATCTCCAATCCATTTCATGTGACCCACCACTTCATATTCGTTTTAGTAATAGATTCATTTTACACCAAAAGTACATTTTTATCGTGAAGTAAACATTGTTCCATGGCCACACGGACGCTATTATTTTGAAATTCCGTGAAATACCTACCATTGCAATAGCATGATAGAATGTCAATGATACAATTATAAGCTCATATCGCCCACCTCTACTGAATATTTGCTTTTTCCCCAAAATGTTTTTAACTTGACTGGCCCCCTACTGGCCAGACTAGACTTAATTCTGTATTAGTTAAATCCATAGAGGGAAACCAACAATTCCACAGAGCACAGGAGTTGTTGATCCACTGCTTCCATAAGTGAGTAAGTACAAAGGTGTTCTGTTGTGACTGTGTTTGAAATCCTTCACTTGGCTTTACCTATTAGTGACCCAAATGTACCACCTGGAGCAGCTTCTGTGTCCTCTGCAAGTTAAAACTGATGATTTTATCTATGGACTTTGGTGCAGGAGACTGAGTGGTTTACAAAACGTCAGTTTTCAGTCAACAAAGACTGTCTGAGGCGAAACAATGCAAACATAAATATATTGTAGACTTGAGCAGTCACACATGTTATTAGGTGAGCCTTTTGTTAAGTGAATAAGACCTGCTTTTCCCTATGGCCCTGCTGGTAGCCGTTTTCAGCCTCTGTGTCTCAAGCTGGAGTCCGGCACAGGGTGAGCAAACACTATATATGTCAGCACCTCAGACAACCTACACTTCAGTAAACCTGAACTTGCACTTTAATGGCTTTGAAATGATACATAAAGCACAAGTAAAACAGGTATTAATCATTAATAAACCTGAAAAATTCCCCTTCAAGGATTCTGTTAAACAGTTTCCTAACAGATAACAGATATTGCAATATAATCTGCAATATATAATTTGCTCTTGCTGATCGACAACACATTAACATGTATTCAAGACATTTCACGTTGACAAAATAGAAGCCTATTTTTTGCTGTTCTCTCATAGCAGCTGCTGCTGAGCTCACAACGAGAGCATTCGAAGAAAATGTTTCCACTCCGGTGATGGGGGACGTGCACGTACAGTAGCTGGGTGCCAGACTGAGCCTGACATATGGCATATAGGCTACATCAGTACTACTGCATTCTTAAAAACGGTGTTTGCAGGTAAAAATGTGTGTCCGTACTAATACGCTTAAATATCCTGCGCCTGTTCAGCTAGACTGAGCGGGCACATGCCGGCGTGAACAGAGAGCGAACCCTCGCCCCTGCAGTTGTTTGGTGCTGCGTTACTAACGAGAAACAATAATAATGAAAAGTCACAGCAGGGATATCCGTGACTAGGCCGACAAAGTGAAAGCAAACCCGCAAGTACAGAAAGTGTTAAAAACAGTGTGTTGATCGGGGGGGGGGGGCCTCCAACAGCCGCTTAGCTCACTTATGCTTTGGGCTCTGGTTAAAGATGATACACAGTCTGAGAAATCTGTCATATTAACATCAATATATTTATCTAATTAATAATACATTCACTGAGCATGATGTGTCAGAGATGAAGGAAACGTGATCTTGAAATACTAGCTTCACTGATAACAGTGGTGTAGCCAGTTTATTCCCATCATAAAGTTTCGTTTTCATTTGTTTATGGGTCCAACCACCCAATAACGTAGCTGTAATGTAAAATGCAACTTCTCTGGGCTAATGTGGTCAACAGGCGTACTCAGAGCAGAATGTATGCTGTTTTTTTTTGTTTTTTTTTAATGAAATGGAGTAGTATGGATGTAGCCTTGGTTGTTTTTCTTCACTCAATCTCTGCTCACTTCAGCTTAATGTGAGAATCTGCCTCTTCCTTTTTTTGTCATATTGCCCTGAATCCTGTGAAACCATACTTTCTGATTGGTCCCTTGTCCCTAATATATTTGTCAGGTTCATCACTTCTCTTTGTCTTAGCTCGACTCCACATTTGTCAATGGGCATCATTCCGTACAATGAATGGAATGATAGTCTTTTCATCAGTCTGTGTGATTAAAATTGTGTTTTTGCAGACAGGGTCAGTTTTTACGGCGGTGTGTGCGCTGGTGTGTGTGAGCAGCGTCACTGTTGGGTGGCCGTTGTTCTCTTCAGTGGCGACCTCGTGGGAGTCTGTGGCTGGGTTGGCAGGACTTGCATTGCCTCGGCGACAACAGCAACAGAGTACCCTTGCGAAGGGCCTGATTATGGCTCTGTAAAAGCCGTGGCGGGCACTTTCACTGACAAAGCAGTAGAGAGCAGGGTCGGCCACACAGTTCAAGGTGGTCAGCAGCAACGACAGGTGGTAGAAGTTAAAGATTCCTAGGAAACAAGAAGACAGGTTTCATATTTTCACTCTCACTGGGCAGAATACGTTCTGTGGGAGAAACCATACCGGCGATAAAGTTGCAGTCTCGCTCCAGCAGGGTGCGTACTAACAAGAACACATGGTACGGAGAGAAACAGACGAGGAAGATGAGGATGGTGCTGCTGACCAACTGCCTGATCCTTATCTTCTGAACTGGTTGTGTCCCTGCACTGCGGCCCACAGCGCGCAGCACACACAGGTAGCTGATCTGGATGAAAGAAAGAAGTCTTCAGTCATGAATTAGGCCTCTCTTTCTTCTCTTTGTGACCCTTTTCAGACTTGTTATTAACGTCTGTCCTGAATGATCTGTTCACAAGTGGACAGCTCTAAGCTCCGGTGGAAGCGGATCCAATCTTTTTCTCTGACGCAGTCTGCAGTCTGTCCCCAATTCTTACACAGTGGACCTTGAAGGTCCAAAGCACCACGATTGCATGAGAACAACAGGACAATTCATTCCACATTAAAACTAATCAGAGATTGTGAAATAATTATCAGCCCAGTATGTACATGGAGTTTCACAATCATTAGATTTTTAAACATGAAACATGATCAACATTATATTCCAAAATGATGGACAAAGACCATTAATTCCTCACTGATTAATTATACTTGTAAAATTGTTATCCTACCAACAGAATGGACAGAGGGAACACGAAGCCAACAGTGAAGCGGTAGTAGTTGATGGGGTACTCCCATGGCTTCATTGGATAGTGCTCGAAGCATACTGATTGGTTCGTGCGGTCTTTGCTCAGTTCTTTGTGGCGGAAGAAAACCACGCCCACTGCTATCTCCTTCAGCCAGATGATGGCACTGACGAGCCACGCTGCATGCATAGAGCGTAAAGAGGTGAACCTGGAAATGAGGAGGTTTCGAAGACGGAAGAGGTAATTAGCATCGCAAATGTGAATCATTCATCATGAAGCACATTTTATGAGCTGATATTGTGAAATTCTGTTAAAAGAAAAGGTAGTTTAAATGAAAAACATGATGCCTTACCTTGTTATTCACATTATAATGATATATGCTGTGTTTATATTTCAACACAAAATAGGGCCTCGATTATAGCCAAAACCGTAATTACAATTAGGTTGATCAATATTGAGATATTATTATTTTTTATTATTCAGTGTTGTCATTTTCAGTACCCTCACACCTCACACTTGACTGAGTTCGAAGCTCTGGCCTGTAGCGTCACAAATACCTTAAAGGATGAACCACAGCCAAGTAGCGATCTAGACTGATGCAGCACAGGAAACCAATGCTGATGTAGATGTTCTCATAGAGCAGGAAGCCACACAGCTGACACAACCATTCCCTGTGACGCCAATCATCACCCTGAAAAGACACATGAGCTCGATTACAAGCCAAACACCTGATACTAATTTTTCCTCATTAATGCTTTTGAAACCTCTGTGTTTTTTGGACAAGGGTAAATTATCCTGAAGCTTTGCCTCCAGCTCTTGCCAGCTGTTGCTGATGACATGACAAGCAAAACTGTACATCTTTAAGGACCGTCCTCAAATCTTCAAACTATCTAACATAGATCCTATAGCTCTGGTCGCCATGTGGCCTTTTTGTTTAATCCTTGCTCACTTTAAATTCACAGACATTGAACAATATATCGCAGAAGTTGATGAACTGAGTGTATCTGTCTCTTAAAATGCCCCTGTGCTGCTTTCCATGGGTATGGAAATGGACGTGGCCAGCACTGTTGCTTCACAGGTTGTTCATCTCTATATGTTTGACCCACACGTGGAGGATAAAGCAGTAGACAATGGATGGATGGATGGATGCTTATTATGGGAGAAGTATCTGTGTCTTTACCAGCATCAGGAAACTCTTGGTGAAGTGAAAGCTGACTTTTGTCTCTTTGAGTACGAGAAGTTTTAGTTTTATAGTCAATGCCGCCGTTGATGCCAAATTGCTTTCATTCATCATAGGAGTCTAGGTGCCAATTATAATTGAGCCCTCTGGCAATATAGCTTCTGCAGATGAGACAACTGAAGAGCTCAACACCTCTTGGATCTAGTTCTTTTAGATTTAAATGTCTTATTTCATGGCGTGTAATCCATTCTTCCTGGATTTTGTGTACATCTATCATTCAGCTTCCAACATCATGGCCAGATGTTGGAAGCTGAATGAAAGTATATATCCGATCAAAAGAATTCATTTTAAATGTCGTTCGGCCACTATGTGGCAGTGACGCTTGCAAGCAGAACAGTAATGTCCTTATAATGTAGTCCCAAGGTTAAAATACAACTGAACAAGCTCCACTAATATCATGTCCACACAGATACACAGCAGATAAAGTTTGTGCACCACAAACTGAAATATACTATACATGTTTTGTTCGTGTGCCTTCAGCGGCTCCATAAGCAGGGGATGTGGAGTTGATGCTGAAATAAATAGTATATTTACTACAATTCTAAAAACTCGCACTATCCAATGCATTCAGATGGCGGTGGTGGAATTTACCTGAAAGATGTACTGGAGCCAGAGTGGTAATGATGCCAGGTATAACAGATCAGACAGAGTGAGGTTCAGCAAATAAACTCCCAGCTCATTCCTCTGCTTCAGCTGTACAGCAGCGTGGTACAGAGAATACAGGTTGGAGGGAACACCAACCTAGAATCAAGAGGATTGTTCATTGGGACAATTCATTCTCTGTTACAGGCAGCACCTTCCTCTTCATTGTTTCCTCAACAATGAAAATGTTGAGTCTGTGATATCTTAAGAACATGTTTGCTGTCATTATCCTTTTATTTTTATTTACCTGGACACTGATATTACTGTCATTTGTAAACCACCAATCATCCCTAACCCGGCAATTTAAATCATGGAAAATACTGATTGCTGATCCACTGCAGCCTCCGTCAGTAAATTCAGATGTGTTACTGTGTGACTTCAGTGTTTGATACCCTTTATTTAAATTGACCAAAGTGGCGCAAACCAAGCAAATGAGGCAACAGTAGATAAGCAGCTTCTTTATCCCCCTAAATTAATGTACAACTTCAGTTTCCAGCTAAAAAAGGATTAACAATGAGACATAGTGGTCAAATTATTCTTAAGATGTTTCAGAATTAAGGAAATGTAGATTGCATTGGTAGATTATTTGTTAAGTGGCTGGAGTCTGTTTCTCCCTTTTGTCCCTGATGACAGCTTTGTATTGTCAGTAGTTATTTATTCCAACCACACTTAAAAAACCACAACTATCTCTTTGGAACTATGGAAACAACATTTTACCATTAAATCTGGAATTATTAAACATACAGTATAATTATTTCTCATTCACTTTACAAGGAAACATTTTAAAATATCACATTTCTTGGGATTAAAAAAACTGTTTTTACAGTTTAAAGTGTGAAAGATTTAGTTTGACCTACTCTTACATTTGAACAATAGCATGACCCTGGCTCGCTTAAAAACTTAAGTGGAGCCCTAATTCATGTTACTGGTAAAACATGTGACTGTCTACTGTAAAAAAAAAGGTCTATTATACCAGGTTTATTCAAGACATTCTTGAGCTCTACAAAAACATTTTGTATGAAACATTTTGTATTAAACTCATTGACCACTTACTAGTGTATAAGCCAAACTTTCAGGTACATTATTCCAATCCACATGTCAATGATCACAGAATTTAACAATCATAGTATAAACAATAAAATCAGTTTTCCTAAGACTTTAAAGAATATTTACTTCAATTAAAATAATGTAAATCATTATTAGATCAGCAAAGCCTTAATTATAAGTGAAAATCACATACAGTGTACTAAAATTGAGATGAATTGTGGTGGGTGCAGTGCAAATAGTATTGGCTTTGGCCATTAAAGAGAAGTCTTAAAAAAGAAGGAAAAATATGCATCTTTTAAGTACTGGAACAAAATAGATGAATTGATCAAAACTTGTCCCTTGTGTGTTAAAGGTACAGAGTTTAGGATTCAAGTTATGTAGCCTTCACTTACCATTAATAGACAAACTAAAAGTGTTTAGTTTCATTCAGGTGATTGTACACTCAAAAAAAAAAAAAAAAAGGGAAACGTAAACCTACGCTATAATAGTTTTCAACTCATCAATTTACCATTTTTTCAGTACTTGCTGTAACAGATGTAATTGTGTTAACAATATGTTCCAGTTCACATAAGTTAGTTTTAGTTACCTTTATTATGCAGCGAATCAAAACTTTACTGAATTGTTTGTTCCTTTATTCAGAATTCAGGGCGACCATGTGGAACTATTGTCTGGGAGAGACGTCCTCTTCTTCTTCTTTTTTGAGGTTTTATAGCAAATAATGACCTGATGCATCAACTGCCTAAAAAAGAAGCCCATATCCCAATAGACATCTTTTGTTTTTTTCTAAGAAACTGAAATAATGTTCGATAATAGGTGCCTTTTAGGTCAAACTTTATTTTAATGTCTCTGTTTGATCATCACTTTTCGTCCTCTTTGGTATTTTTGAATGAAAACATGCTGGACTGTTTCCTCCTGCCCACAGTAAGCATACTGTATCAACCTGTATTATGTTTGCTGATTGTGAGTAGTGTATGGCCAAATCTGATCCTTGATATTTTCTACTTTCTACCAATTTCCTTTGGATTTTCTAAAACCTTTTCTCTCCTCCTCCCTTCCACCTATCCTTCAGTTTTTGTTTAATGGTGCTCCGTATTTCATTTTTGCTTAATCTAACTACTAAATTAATATTAGTGTGTATTGTTCCAGTAACCCCATTGGGTGCTGGTATGCATAAGGATCAATGTAAGTCCCATCATCTGAATTCATCTGAAATGAATGTTTGAGAAATGTCCACTCATCATTTCCTGATATTTATAGTATTGTGATGTCATAGATGACATCATTGGTTTAAACCAAGTGAAGGGGTTTGTTAAGGAAAGCTTCTTTCGTTTATTTACCACTAGTGTGTTAGGCTTTAAGAATTGTATAAAAATGTTAATGCTCTAAGAATTTGTCATTTGTATTCCTGTGTGTTAAGAGTTATGAGTTATGATATGAGTGAGAGTAAATTAGATGTCTGCTGTCACTGCCTGCTCTCCATAATTTCAAATGTGTTTTTTTGTAACTTTGGTGCTTGAATACTTTGTTGTATTCATATAAAGGAGATGCTTTATATGAATAACTGCATTTCAAAAAACCTGAACTATCACTTTAAATGGTTGTTCATATGGACATCTCCCTGAGTTTTTGTCATTATTATTGAAATATTGCATTTATAATCTAAATATACTCACATTCGTACTCCATGCCCTAAAATAAAAATAAAATGAAACAGGAAGAAAGTAAGAAGTAAGAAAAATAACTTATAAAAATAACTTATAAAATAACTTATATATATACATATATATATGTATATAAATAAAAAAGTTATTTTATATCACATATACAGTATATACATACATTCCTCTACACTATATTGAGGAAATACAACCTCAAATAGGATAGAAATGGTTGCCAGATGTAATAATATTTGCAGGTAGTGCCTCGGCAGGTTATTTAAGCAATTCCAGTGTAAGATGTGTCGACCTGAGTTTCTAACATGACACTTAGCACAGATTTTCCATTTCGTCCTGCACTGTCATAAAGGACTGAGATACTGTACCTCAACTCTTTGGTTCAGTTACTTACCAATAGTACGATTATGTAGACACAGGAGAAAACATACTGGTGGATTTCGTGGCTGATGGTGCAATTAATCACGTCCTCCTCTGACATGGCGACTGCCTTCAAATCCCACTCACACTAATTCTATTACCACTATTTCTCCATGAAAATAGTGGTCTCCACGAACATGCACACTCCCTGGTATGTTCTCAGACATGTTTCCACATAATCACGGCTGTAGTCTCACTCTGAACCTCACCACACGCAAATCATCATGTGACCGGACCCCAGCGATGGCTTCAACTCATCTCATCTGCTTGAGCATTGGTCTGGACTGTTTGGGATAGTCCACCTTTACTTGGCCCCTGTGAAACAGGAAATTTATATTAATAGAAATGAAAAACATTGGATTTGTCACAGTGTTCTTGTCAGTGATGTCATTTGTAAATGCAAGGAACATCCAACAGGTTGCTTGACAGGCTTCAAACTTTTAGTACGTTTACATGCAGTGCTGACTTCGACACTGAACAGCAGCCCTGTGAAGCTCAGGCCGAATGGTGGGTTGAACTGAAGCAAGTGCTATCATACCTTTGCTAACATGCTCTCACTGACAGGACAGGCGTACCAGGCAAAGACGTGCATGATCAGTGACGAACACAAAGCCCCCTTATATGCAACTCACTACTGCTACATCAAAACCCCCTTCATGGGGCCCATTCTGACTGGTAAGAGGATCAGTGAGAAAAGGTCTCACCTCTTAAAAGATTCTGATCAACATGAGCCATGTCCTACATTGACCTGAGTGGCAGTAATCAGCCCCTTATATGAGGGGCTTATGATGATGTACAGATTCAGATTCAGAAACTTTATTCATCCCTGGGGGGCAATTAAAGGCACACAGAGCAGGCAAAGGTACTGGTGATGAGGTTGGGGAGAGATGGTGAAGGGCCTCAATTAGAAAACAAAAAAAATGATAAAAGGCAGAGGAGTGGATAGACCTATCACTTTATGCAACGCTCACTAACCCATAATGTGTGAAATGGAAGCAATTTGAACAAACCAAGACTTTCTAGAGTTGTTTTTCCAGGCAAACTTGCAAGGTGGACATTGGTCATGGAGTTAAGAGAACCTGTTGAGAAGACAGTCACTGCAACATCTAGGCTTTAATGGCAGAGAAGCCAGACTGGAGCTTCTTAGAAGCTGTAGAAAAGCTGGTGTGCTGGTGAAAAGTAAACACTGTCTTGTGCCTTTTACTCAAATGGGCTGAAATGGCTTCAGGGCAATTCTCTGACTGTCAGCTACAGGCCACAGTCAAACACTGTGCATCATATGACAATGATAGATCAATCTACTCCCAGTCAGTTTGAGAGCAGCTGTCAGGAGGAACGCGAATTCAGATGTGTCTCTAGAGTTTACAAAGAAGACTCAAAGCCATAACTGCTGTAAGAGATTTCTGTAGGATAGATCATTTTAAATACACTTCATGAGATTTCTAAAAACACTTTTTCACTTTGCCTTTAAGGATTGGTACATGTAGACTGACAAGTAAAAACGGCAAAATGCTCATATGTGAACAGCTCTCAATTTCTAAAGCCAAAGTAAAGCACAAATCCACTTTAAGACATGTCAACAGGGAGTGATGCCTCTGAATTGAGCTTCTTATATTTCTTTGCTTTGGCATCCCAGTATTTTAAGAATGGCTCCGTAATGACATATTCTCAAACCATTTAGAGCCACATTGACACAGGACACTTCAACCACAAGAATCATCTCTAAGTCTGTCCTCCTGTGTGAATTCTCTTCCTACATAAATCACTTCCAGATTAAGGCACGCTGTGCATTCTTTTGGAGTCAAACTAACCCATGCTCCTAACCCATAGTCAACCAGATGATGCTAAGAGTTTGAATTTATACAGTATACACACAAAAAGGGATTGCTCTTTTGCAAAATGTCCTCTTTTCCAGACAAACGTATTTGCTCTGAACACTGTTGACACATGCTGAATGTGTCAGAGAGAATCTGATCCCACTGAAAACCCCTAAAGTGGCAGGCTTCGACTGTGTCCTGGCCTCATCAGATCACAATATGACCACAGTGAGTGTGTGTCAAAGTTGCATATCCAGGTAATAAATGCAGCAAATATTAGCAATTAATATCAACATTAGCCATTTAGTTAAGTAAATGGTAAATTGATAAATGGTCTGTATTTATATAGTGCTTATAGTTTTGATGACCACTCAAAGCTGCTTTACACTACAGGTTTCACTCACACATTCATACAGCGCATCTATGTGAAGCACATTTTCTATCAAACATCTTTCATACCCACATTGACTGCCAAATCAAATGAGTCTGTAACTCGGTGTATTTCAGCATGTAGACATGGTCAAGAAGAGAGCGTTTCAGAAACTGTTGATCTACCTGGAGTTTGTCGCACAATCGTTTCTACGGTTGATAAGAGAATGGACAAAAAAAAAGAGGTAATATCCAAAATGCCTTGTTGGTACCAGAGGTCAGAGGAGAATGACCAGAAGGGTTCAAAATGATAGAAGGTTATTCCAATAACCACTTGCTACAACCAAGGTATGAATATATGATCATCTCTGAATACACAACACATTTAAGCACTTAACATCCTAGAGAGTAAAATTCAATGCATTTATCTCCAATTGGCAGAAATTGAAGGAAATTACACATAACTTTTTAAAAGCATATAATCACTTGATTATATGAATTGTTCTTTTCCCATTACCCTAGAATGACCCTTTTACATTATTACATTATTTTACATTACCTTTTACAATATTGGGACATCAACACAATTCTAATCTTTTTGGCTCTATACACCACCACAATGGATTTGAAATAAAATGTCTGCAGTTAAAGCACGATGTGCTTTAACTGCAGACTTCCAGCTTTAATTTGAGGGTATTTACATCCAAATCAGAGGAATGGTGTAGGAATTACAACAGTTTGTATATGTGTGTCCCACTTTTTAAGGGACTAAAAGTAATGGGACAATTGGCTCCTCAGCTGTTCCGTGGACAGGTGTGTGTTATTCCCTCATTATCCCATTTACAAGGAGCAGATAAAAGGTCTAGAGTTCATTTCAAGTGTGCTATTTGCATTGGGAATCTGTTGAAGTCAACTCCCAATATGAGATCAAAAGAGCTGTCACTATGAGCGAAGCAAGCCATCATTAGGCTGCAAAATCAAAACAAACCCATCACAGAGATAGCAAAAACCTTAAGTGTGGCCAAATCAACTGTTTGGAACATTCTTAAAAAAGGAAAAATGCACCGGTGAGCTTAGCAACACCAAAAGACCCGGAAGACCACGGAAAACAACTGTGGTGGATGACTGCAGAAATCCTTCCCTGGTGAAGAAAACACCCTTCACAACAGTTGGCCAGATAAGGAACACTCTCCAGGAGGTAGGTGTATGTGTGTCAAAGTCAACAATCAAGAGAAGACTTCACCAGAGTGAATACAGAGGTTCACCACAAGATGTAAACCATTGGTGAGCCTCAAAAACAGGAAGGCCAGATTAGAGTTTGCCAAACAACATTTAACAAAAAGCCTTCACAGTTCTGGACAGATGAGACAAAGATCAACTTGTACCAGAGTGATGGGAAGAGCAGAGTATGGAGAAGGAAAGGAACTGCTCATTATTCAAAGCATACCACCTCATCAGTGAAGCATGGTGGTGGTAGTGTCATGGCGTGGTCATGTATGGCTGCCAACGGAATTGGTTCCCTTGTATTTATTGATGATGACTGCTGACAAAAGCAGCAGGATGAATTCTGAAGTGTTTTGGGCAATATTATCTGTTCATATTCAGCCAAATGCTTCAGAACTCATTGGACAACACTTCACAGTGCAGATGGACAATGACCTGAAGCATACTACGAAAGCAACCAAAGGGTTTTTAAGGCAAAGAAGTGGAATGTTATGCAATGGCCAAGTCAATCACCTGACCTGAATCCGACTGAGCATGCATTTCACTTGCTGAAGACAAAACTGAAGGGAAAATCCCCCAAGAACAAGCAAGAACTGAAGACAGTTGCAGTAGAGGCCTGGCAGAGCATCACCAGGGATAAAACCCAGCAGCTGTAATTGACCGCAAAGGATTTGCAACAAGTATTAAAAAAGTGAAAGTTTGATTTATGATTGCTAATTTGTCCCATTACTTTTGGTCCCTTAAAAAGTGGGAGGCATATACAAACACCGTTCACCTGATTTGGATGTAAATACCCTCAAATCAAAGCTGAAAGTCTGTAGTTAAAGCACATCTTGTTCATTTTATTTCTAATCCATTGTGGTGGTGTATAGAGCTAAAAAAGTTTAGAATTGTGTTGATGTCCCAATATTTATGGACCTGATTGTATATCAGGAGCCAGGTCAGGAAGTGAGGGCTACTCTATATCACACTGGTGAGGTGAGGGAAAAGCAGCTGCAATATGCAAATTCACATAAATTAGGTGTCAAACTGTCATTTGTATTTTTGTATAAACATTAGAGGAGCTCAGCATGTTAGTGTTGGTCTGGTCTGATCAGCCATGTTGCCTCTTTCTGTTCTGTTTGTTTGTCAGTTGTTGTGTTAAGTGGTTCTCTGACCCTCTTTTAATAGTTGAGAACTTCTCCATCTGGTAGAAATATTGACATGCATTTAACGGCTTAATTGTCCAACTTTCTTTCTTTTTTCGAGGTTTATCTGCAGCATAGGCAGCTGTTGCCAGAGCTGGAGCAGGGATTATTCCACAGAGAGGGACCTGAATGCAGAGCAGGTGGAATGAAAGCACCCACTCTCTCTCTCTCTCTGAACTGCCCTGTGAGGCAAAACCCTTCAGTGACGGGACAGAGCCCAGATGACTTGCAAATTTTAGACTTGATTTGTATTATGCTGCAAGGTTAATATGACATTTTTAAACAATAATGACAAAAAAATATCCTGCCTACTGTACCATTTTTAAAAGGCTCAATTACAACTGAGGGAAAGTGCAGAGGTATGTGGTAATTTAGTTCATATTACACCCTGCCCTGTCATTTGTTCGATTTTTCACATTAAATATTTACAAGTCATTCTGGCTTCTGCCATGAACTGGTAAATTGACCAGTGATAACAGAGAGAGAGAAGGAAAGTTAATGGAGAACACATTAAGCACCACTGTCGTTCTCACCTCTGTGATACAATGTAATTCTGCCTTCACCAGTGAATTGTAATAAATTCAATAACCAATCCTAATATTCACATTTGATAGTCATTTACAAATTATTTAGAACTGTAATCCATCCCAGATGATCATGATGGACACATTTTTTATGAGCTTTGTGTCCTAAAGGGTTTAACCTCCACAAGGACCCTGATTCTGACAGTCTGACCTAGGGTAATCATTTTAATCTCTACTGGAGTATACTGATTTTACAGTCCAAAACCATAACAAAAAATTACCTTCTGAGACATTGATTTGTTCATAAAGATCCAATTGTCTCCCATTTAGAAAGGCATTACTGCTTTACAGTCACACTAAAACATAATTTTATTTCGGTGATTTTATTTTCCATTTGGCGTGATCTGTTGTTTCCATTGCCACAAAATGAGCTCTAGATTTACAACAGGACCGGTTTTTCTTTACAGAGGAAAAAACTAAACACCTTCACAGTTTTAATGGTAATTGAAGGCTACATGGAAGGGAAGGAACAGGAGGGTGAGGTGAGCTCCTGTGTGACATGCAACTTCAACACTTGAAAAGTTACACATAGTAGGAGTGGGCATAAACATGTATCAAATATCTCAATTTTTTTTTTTTTTTTGGCGTTTGACAAATATAACTAGTCAACATCCTTTAAAGTTTTAATTGTGGAAGTCATTCATTGTTTCTTACAGATCTGCTTGTAAGAGGTCATGGGACGACTTAGGCCCACTGGTGGTCATGTGACACCGAATCCTGCTGACTGCTGCTGCAAGGTGGGCTTCTGCTGCACGCGTTCAGGAAATGTGGAGTTTCTTTGGGTGCTTCATTGTTGTTTGCAAAGTCATTAAAATACTCTATAATGTCAAGCGGAAACTTTTAATACAACAATCACATTATTATCTTAGATAATATAAATTGCCCACCTCTAATGGGGGGGAGGGGGGGTGGCAGCAACTGAAACACTTGCCATTCACTTTGAATGGAACAGTGTCAACCTGAATTGCATTGTGGGTCCATTGCTTCTCAGCTTCTCATTGTTGTGTGCATCAGAACAAAACTGGTCAAATCAGATCACATTGTGCAAATATGCCAACACAAGTGCTAAAACCCCCACACACCAAACACAGCTCTAATTGCCAACATTAGCAGGCTGGTGGGAGGGGGGGGGACACATGCAAACCTGTTTACATATATATGTATATATTCTTGCACTTTCTGCTTGTTGCACTCCTGGTGAGATGCAAATCTCATTTCGTTACCCGAAACTTGAAACTTATTTGAGTAATGACAATAAAGTTGAATCTCATCTCATCTCAAACAATAAGGGCATTATGAAGGCAAAGTCAATGTCAAAATAAAACAGGAAACATATGAAGGAATCAAATAACCAAAAACCTCACCTTAGCATTACAGATACAACACTTTTGGCACAGCATTAACACTGTCAGGAGCGTGTGCGACACATGATTCCTTGTTCTCAGGAACATACAGTACATGTGTTCTGACCCTAAGCATGGATGAGCATCATTTTTAACTTAATCAATCCCGTAGACACCAGGATCACTACTGCAAAGTCATATGATCAATGCCTTATTCCCCCCAGGGCTGTTGGACCATGATAAGTGACTCTGACAGTAGTAACCGTAGCAACGGCTGCAGAGTGTAAATCAGGCACATACAAGGGTCCTCTCAGCACTACAGTCACCATACTGACCCCACAAATGTAATCTGAACATATATAAGGCATATGTTCTTTACCAATTACTGTACTTGACTTTCATCGACATGCATCATCATAACGTCCTGGTATGAGGTTTGGGTTTGTGACGTCTCTCTGCACTGGTCTCATGCAACGTCACAAAACAGTGGCTGCAAAATCGCAGTAAATCCAGCTTAGTCACATGACTTTTATGAATCATATTTCACCACAACATGCATAGAGGGAAGTACAGGTATGTCTAACAAAACTGGTTTGTATTCTTACCAGTGGAAAATCCTCTGTACAATCACAGAAAATGGGGCTTAAATATTTCAGTATGTGCCAGTGAGGTGGGTTTCTTTATAGTTTTTCATGGATCCATAAATCCACACATCCAAAAGGCTTACTTTTGGTGCAGCAGGTGTCTGGGTCTGTCTCTGTGCTGTGTGTCTAAAAAGGCCAGTATTTGATTTAAGTACCTGGTGGCCATGTTTGATTTATGATGCACTTGGAAAAAAGAGACAGAGTGAAACACAAGAAACAAGTAAAATACTCTAGAAACTGTCTGGACTAAACCAAGCAGTATAAACTAAACTTGTTACTTAGCAAATTCTTTTTAGTTTTAAAAAGACTATATAGCTGGCCATACTGCCTAAAGTATACATTTACTCATTTTCTCCACCGGAGGGTCATGGTGAGCTAAAGTCAATCCCAGCTGACGTAGGGTGAAAGGCAGTGTAAACCATGCTGCTTTACATTTGGGTATTTCATGCAAACTTGTATTTTAGCTGGGTTTTTTACAAGCTGGTGTTTTCTACTATTTCTACAAACAGGTATAGCTGAGATTGCACTGTGTGCTGCATGTTGAACGTGTTCCTGCAGAATCAGAAAAACATCTTTGCACGTCAAAGCATCACTTACTATTCATTTGATCTTCATTTATTGGTAAAAAATGACAGCCTCAACAAGGTGGGAATATGATGGAAGAGTGTTCCAATGGGTGTGTCCTGTTTCAGACAGATTCTCTAATATGACAAGCAGGCCAGCTTCAAAAACAGAGGTCTGAATAACAACACACACAGCAGAAGTGTGCCTTTACTCTCTCCTCAATAATAATCTTGAATAATTAGATAAGTAATTGTTTCCTGACATCTTGAAAAGTTGAATTTAGCATACTGAACCTCGACTAAGAACAAAGTGAAATACTTTTCCAAGTGATGACCAATAACTAATATCTTTCTTCATCCCCAGGGAAATCATCTTCATTTGGTCCAGCAGGTTGTAAATCAGCATCCACCTCTGGTCTCTTTAATTTGTCCTGCTTCAGTGTTCACTCTCCAGCAGATGTGATTCATCATCTATTCAATTTTGTGCAACATCCCTTCAACTTGTGTCACACTGATTAAGTACCCCTAAAAATAAAAACGTGCTGAGCTGCTCTATCCTGATCTGACCTGAAATCACTCACTTTCATCATCATTGACACTATCATCACAAACCATGCTGACATCAAGAGACTCATAATCATAGAAGTAAGTGTTCATCCCACATGTGACATAAAACTTAAAAACTTAAAAACCCTCTGCTCGCCTACACTGTCTCAAAACTGGGGATGTAACTAATGGTGATTTTCATTATCAGTTAATCAGTTGATTGTTTTCTCAGCAGTGGGTTGTTTAGTCCACACTGTCAGAAAATTGTCATTTTTATTCTCCACAACTCAAATTGGGGACAAACCTGTATAAAAAGGGAAAATTAGCCTCAATTTACAACATCAGTAAACATTTTCCTGAGGAGTTAATGATCTAAAATACTAGTTTCAGGTCTTCAAAAGAGCATGACACCAATTTTGTTAACTATGTTTGCAATTAAAAGGAAAATAGATCGTAAAGCACAGCACATATGAGTGGACACCAGTGTAACTGACAGGAAGGGGAAGCACTTTTTTTATGTCCAACACTGACACACTGACTCCATCTCAATCGAGTATTAATTAATTTTTGCAAAATATTAACATGGGAGTGGCCAAATTGCAGATCTTGAGCCTTTAAAACTGGAGTTCAAAACCTCATGACTGGTTCCCAGTAAAGAATCAAATCAAGATAATGTGGAATCATCAACTGGTATGACCTCATAGATGTCATAGATGAGAGTATGTTCACTCAGCTGTGTGAGGCCGCCACATGGCCTCCAGGCTGGACGAACTGTCAGTGTGAGTAGCATCAGCACAGTTCACCTCTCTACAAAGATGACAGAAGTCAGTGTTTGTCGTTTGTGGGGCTGACTATACACACTAATATTATGTGCAGCTCTTTTATACGCGTACAGATGCAGATACTAAATTAGTCTGGAGGAACACGAAAAGCTGAACGTCTGACCAACATAGAAAATATCCACAGAATGTGCTGTTAGTACTGTTAAAAACAGCTGAAGGTACAGATGATTAAAAGTGTACAGATTGGTATCAGACTTCAGAAACTACGTTTTCTGAAGTCTGCTTCAAGCCACGACGAATGAAAAACCACGACAACTATCTTGGTGCATGACAGTGATGACCGTACAGTCAGCCATAATTTGAGATTTCCCTGCCAGTAATTAGTATGTGGTGTTCTTCTTTTGTCTTCATCTTTACTGTAAAGCACTAATATTTTTGGAACTGCATTTCCCAGAATTCACCTGGCCACAAAACAAGTAATGACATGTTTTTTTCTAAATGGCCCGGTTTCCTTAACCAAGTTGCTTATTGTTCACTCACTCATCTTCTACCACTTTATCCTCCACAGGGGGCGCTGGTGCCTAATCCCAGCTGACATAGAGTAAAAGGCGGGCTACACCCTGAACAGGTCAGCAGTTCATCACAGGGCCACACATAGACACAAACAACCATTCACGCTCACACTCACACCAATGAGCAATTCAGTGTCCACTTGCCCTAATCACCAAATCTGCATGTTTTTGGACTCTGGGAGGAAACTGGAGAACCTGGAGAAACCCCCACACACGGGGAGAACATGCAAACTCCATGCAGAAAGGCCCAGGTCATGAACCTGGGTCTTCTTGCTGCAAAGGCAAGAATGCTAACCACTACACCAACCGTGTGGCCTGTGCTATTTAATCAAAATTAAACAAATTTACAACTTCTTTTATGATACTTGTAGTGTACATTTATTTTCTAAAGCATGTTCTGTTTAGATAACAGATATAATAATAATAATATATTTTATTTGGATTCATGTGTCATTATGATGTCAAAACTGATTATATTAACAGCAACAGAAAAATCTGCAATTTTATTTGTCCTTTATGCTATGTTATTCTCTTGTTATTCTCTTGTCTCTCTGTTATTCTCTCAGTATTTCACTGAAAAGCAATTCAAGGTACAGATCCCAGATCAAAAACGTATTAATTAATGCCACAGCAAGTGAACGCATCACATGCACTTCTCTCTCCTCTATCTTTTGCTCTTGGTTAGTGGTTAGAAGTAAAATAGCAGATCCGGAAGGAAGGCCCTCAACATTTTAAATCCACAAACCGTAATTTATTAGTGCAAAATCAGAAATAAATATTAATACAAACCATAAAAACATAAAACCTGGGACATTCTCCATAACCTGCTTCCTAGTGTGTCCCATATACAGTGTGTAAAAAGGACACAAAAAAGGACACAGGCGGCCAGAGTGAAAGCAGTAGTAAATATAATGAGGTGCACACACGGCAGTGGTCTGACAACCTATTCAGTATATTCCAATTGAGATAAAAGCTTTATACAAGTCAGCATCTATCGTTGTAATATTGCAGTGACAATGCTCAACAGAAATACTGGCTGGCCACTTTATCAGGTACATGCGTTCTCCTGTTTGCTCTATCAATGCAACAAATCTGTGTTTGTTAATCACAACAGCTGTCCAACCGTCCACTTCACAGGCGTCAAACTTGGCAGGTGACTCACTCAGGACACTTTAACATGGTTTGGATAAGACCACAAGAAACATTGGAAGAAATGCAACAGATAGGTTACTAAAATACAGCGCACATATTGAACAGCACTGCACTTGTATATCTAATCATCCAATCACATCAGTTTAGTGCATTTACAAGTAGTAAATTACTGTTCTATCGAAGGATTACGGCAATGTATTGATATGGAAAAACTTACACACAATAAATCATTTTGTATCTGTAATCTGGGGCTCATTTGTGAATTTTCAAGAGGGAGATTTTTCCTTTACTCCTGCCACTTTATTTACCATGTACCTATTAAAATGGCTAGTGAGTGTGTAAAGCAGGACAGAACTGCAGGTTTCCTCTAGCAGGACTCAGAGCAGCTTTATTTTCTTGATGGCTATACATCTCACTTGGAAGAAATTTGAATCTCAATGTGACCTTCTAGTAGAGCTGTCTCTATTTAGCTGAAGTGTGAATGTCTATTTAAACATCTGGAGTACCTTATGCATGGTCCAGCAGAGGGCACTCTGAGTGAAGCTTGGGCTTAGATCTACTGTATTTTGAATGTTCTCTTGGTTGGCTGTGAAAATGGAGGACACAGTCTAAACTGTCCCTCTGAGTGGACAATCTCCAAAGGGATAGTGTCACATAATATTGACAGCCCTCCTTCAAAGTGAAGTAAATGTTCAATAAATAATGGTTTTGCCATAGGTCATAGACCACTGCATCCCTCAAGGGCCTTTGACAGTCCTCTGTCTATATTTAACACTACCATATCTGTTATTCACCCTTTTTATTCAGATATTGACAATACAAACAGACTGGCTTTTCCAGCTAATGTCTCCAGAGCACAGAGATGGTCCTTTCATGGATGAATGACGCAGGTGTACGTAAGAGGCCACTGCACTCTGTCTACTCTGATTCACAAGTGTCCACTGTCTCAGCCCAGGCCAAACGTGGATATAGCAAAATACAATGTCTGACTCAACCATAGACTGTGTAGAAAATGGACGTAGTTTTCTGATTTGAAAAGTGAAGTAAAGGAGTGCAACCCTCTCAAACACCTTCAAACAACTTCCTCCATGTGTCTTTTTTGAATGTATTTTTGGAACAGCATGTGAACAGCCCCTAATGTGGCCTCTGTTCCATGCTATTATATCATATTATTCTTAATATGATATTTAATTATTTTTATACTATATGCCAGAAGACCAACTGACATCACTATGTCCTGACTGTTGATTATTATGGCTATATTCAGAAAAAATTTCAATGATAAACTAAAATGTATTATTCATTTTTGTTGTAAGCCTAAATTGGTCATAAAACTGGGAAACTAGGAAACCATAGAACTAACTAACTACAAGTATAGTAAATAGGTAGGAAATTGTTGGCCCATCCATACTGTGATTTCTGCCTATTGTACTGCTTGAGACTCAACATAGGCAGTAAATCTGAAGAAGACTCACTGACTTCTATCCGTAGGCTGATTCTAGCCATTAACTTTCAGTGTTTGGTCACTGTCATGATGATGTATGCAAAAGGATGTCCAAGATGGGGCTGCTGTGTAGGAGGAAAAGAGGAAGAGCACATGCCCATGGATGTTGCTGAGGAGGACAGATGGTACAATTGAAAAGGATATATTTTGATAGCTTTATTTGTTGTGTCAAGTGTTATATCCTTTCCCTCTGTGCTGTGAGTCATAGTGCTTATGTAAACTGTGGGCATTTATACTCTGTACTGAGGTGCTATGGAAACGCTGCTGCTGCTGCTGCTGCTGCTGCTGCTGCTGCTGCTGCTGCTGCTGCTGCTGCTGCTGCTGCTGCTGCTGCTGCTGCTGCTGCTGCTGCTGCCGCCTTTGAGCATGGTGTAAGATAAACTGATTTTGTAGACCTATGTGTTACCATACCTATTCACATATCATTGTAATGTACACCAGCCACTTTATCAGGTGTAGATGTTCACGTGCTTGTTGAAATAAATATCTAATCAGCCAATCACACAGCTACAATTTGCATTTGGACATGTAGATATGGTCAAGTTCAAACTGAGCATTAGACTAGGAAAGAGACGTGACTCTAAAGTCCACTGTGTAATATTTATGAGGGTTTATTGGCAGAAATTGAATAAACTATGTATAGGAATGTTTAAGTATGTGTGTGTGTAATTGTTTAAAAAACTTTTGCATTTATTGTAGCCTTTGAACAAGCCATTTATATGTACTCTAAGAAAGTGGGCCTTTCTTATGGAGGTCCTGATCTTGTGATGCCATGTTTCTACAGCAGTGATCCACCAAACCAGCCACAGCGTGAACTTTGCAGAAGCTTTGTATCCAAACAAAGAACATAATCCTTCCTGATACAACAAGGCCACCATACTTCTTGGTATCTGTTTTCACAGAGAATTTGAATTGTCTAAAAAAAGAGAAAATGCAGAGTGAGCGACAGTTCACTCACTCATTATCTACCACTTTATCCTCCACATGAGGGTCCCTGAGGAGTTGAAGCCAATCCCAGCTGACATAGGCCAAAAGGCAGGGTCACATCCTGGACAGATCACCAGTCCATTGCAGGAAACATGCAGAAATTAACCATTCTGTCATGTCTTGTATCTGTTCTGGGTTGCTCCTCCGGCTTTGTCACTTTCCTGTTTTTTTTTTTTTTTTGTTTAATATGTGCCCTTACTTCCTGTTTTGAGACCAACTCCGGAGTGCTACTGGGGGGAGGTTGACGCCTGCTCGCGTTTTCTCCGGCACCTAGTCCTACAGAGACTGTTAGAGAACAAACTCTTTGTCAAAGCTGAAAAGTGTGATTTTCATGTGCAATCAGTTACTTTTTTAGGTTATATCCAGCTCAGACCAGACCCTTAAAAGATCGAGGCGGTCGTTAATTGGCCAACCCCAGGCTCACATAAGCAACTGCAACAATTCCTAGGCTTCGCTAACTTCTATTGAAGGTTTATCCGGGGATACAATAGTCTCTCCCTTAACCAAGCTAACCTCTACCTCATTACCTTTCAAGTGGTCCCCGGAGGCGGAGGCTTTCGAGCAGCTTTCGAGCAGCTTTTCACCTCCACTCCTGTTCTCACACACCCAGACCCCTCCGTCCAGTTCATCGTGGAGGTCGACGCCTCAGATTCAGGCATTGGAGCCGTCCTTTCTCAAAGAGACCCCCAGGACCAGAAACTGCACCCTTGCGCCTTTTTCTCATGTAAGTTGTCACCTGCAGAATCAAATTATGATATCGGAAATAAAAAAGTGTTGTGGCTGCTTTAAAGGAGTGGAGACACCGCCTGCCACCCGACATCATCAGTACTCACCTACCGTGGATATAATATGTCTACAACTCACTAACCAACTCCACCGGGATGACCCCCTTCATGGCCAGCTACGGCTTTCAGCCCCCACTGTATTCATCGCAGGAGGAGGAGATCACAGTTCCCTCCATCTGGGCCCACCTCACTGCCAGGCCATATGGAGGTCTGCTACGGTGGCTCTCACTCACAGAAAGAGTGTCACACAACGAGTTTGGCTGCAGTCAGACAGTCAAATATGTTTAAGACGTTTCCAAACTGAGTGAAGTGACCTGGGAGGATCTCAATGGCAGCCATGATAAGAGCATTTAAAGTCTTTACATGAATAGAAAGGGAGCTCCATTGCTTCCTTTCATATTTCTTTTAGCAGAGAGTGAAGATGCACTTTCTGTGGTCCACTGCAGTGTCAGTCGACTGCTGTGGGACCACGATGGAAGTGAAATCGTACTTTCTTAACACAAGATTGCCTTTTCCTATGTCCTAATAAAGGCGCCTTCTGATCTTTACTTCACCATGTGACATTTCCTGCGAGGTCAAGGAACAGGTTCTAGATGACAGGACGACACTTTCTGACCACAGCACACCTTGACAGACATCAGTCAGTCAGTCAGGCTGTGAGAGTGTGTCCAGCAGACAGAGCTGCAGAGGTTCAGCAGCATCAGTCATGTCTGGCCTGCAGCCTGTGCATACATGTGTCTGAGAGAGTGATTCTGCCTCATGGACCACAGCAACACACCGTGATCCACCAAAGTCAACACTGTGGACTGAATGCGAGTGTGGGATGTTGATACGTTTTGATATCCTTTCTCAAAAGCAGGATCACAACAGTCCAAATACTTGCATGCTAAGCTTCTCCATCAGCATATGGTTGGTTTATTATTTCCTATGCACCATGTGTGTGAAAGTCTTACTCTTACTCAATTGATTTTACTTGAAAGCAATTACACCCTTATGGTTACTGCAATACAATTGCTATCTCTTATGTAATAGCTGAGATTCCCTCTGTCTCAGGGAACTAAACCGTGTTCAGTGTGAATCTGTTGCATAACTGTTGATATTGGTAATGAGGGTTGCTTATACATAAAGTAATATGCCGATAAAATTGTTTGGAGAATTTTCAGTGTTGGTTGTTTAAGCTCTATATAATGTATATGGGTGTCCATAAAGGGAGAAGCCAAAAGAAGAAGAAAAAAGAAAAAGAAGATATGTATGTGCATGTACAATGAATAAATATTAAAGTGCTGCTTACTGAACCTTTGTTTTCTTGTTATCTAAGAAATTCATATTGTAATAATTATTGTTTTATCATTCAGGGAACTTGGCTTGAAACAGAAGGGTTGCCAGTTTGAATTCCAACAGGTCAAGGGCTCGGGTACCTCTGTGCAAACAACCCAATCCCCATGGCTCCTAATTGACTGGCTTAATTGGACAATCTAGACTGACCCCAGGCACATCTAGTGTACTCCTATTGCTGTTCCCAAGCCCAGACATAAAATATCTGCCAAATCAAACATGTAGATAACTGAAAAAGCAGTGATCTGCTGTGGCGACCCCTAGTGACAGAGAATCTGAAAGAAAAATGTCATCGCTCAGCCAGAATAGTTTCCATAATATGTAATAATTTACTGCAGAGAAATAAACAGACCAGTATTAGAAGCTACTCCAGCTCACCCTGTGGTGGTACTTCTTCACACACTACTCTCAAGCCAATAAAAAACATAATAGATTTATCCACTGAAATCATCATGATACAGTTGTGCTCATACATTTACATACGCCTGGCAGAATTTGTGGTCATATTTGGGAAATACGACCGATCGTGCAGTTTTCTGTGGGTTTAACACTCAAATAGAGAGATTTATTAATACATAATTGAATGTTCACATTTAAGATCAAGTGAAATTACCTAACTGGCCCAGTTCACAACTGTACATACCCTCGCATGTTTGTTCCCATGATGAACAAACAAGTCGATACACAAGTTTAATTGGCTGTTGAGTGTCATGTGACTTATTTGCCTCTGAGGCTGTTGTCTCTGTAGATCTAGTCACTTTACAGGATATTAAAGTTCTCAAGAAACCTCTGTCAATCGATATAAATCAAGCAAAAGACATAAAAAATATTCAAAGGATGGGAAGCTGTGTTTAAACTCTGATAAAGACACAAAAAAGTAGAGGATCTGCTGATAACAAGACCTGATCTGGATGACCGAGAAAGATTTCAGCCACAACTGTCACAGCAGAGGCAACAATGAAAGCTCAAAAATACAAGGGTCTCTGCATCAACACTGAGGAAAACTGCAAAACTTCTGGAAATAGTCACTCAGAGTAATCCAACTGTAAATAAACTTTATGGTCACAACCATAAACACCGTGTTTGGAGAAGAGTCAATAAGATGACGAACACAGCAGCGCTGCAGTGAAGAGTGGAGCTGGATCCCTGAGGTTTTCTGCATGTGGGAGCTACAACCACACTACTGATGGCAGAATACATTTATAATATGAACAGAAAGTATGGGAGGACAACATGCTTTGATCGACCCAGAAGCTGCACACAGAACACACCTCAACTTTCCAACATGACAGTGATCCAACAGTGGAAAAGTGGACATCACAGTCTCCTCCTGACCTCACAAACACGCACTGAAAAAGACAATAAACAGTCTCATCTAACACTAACTCGTCAGACTGACAGCTGTTACTGATGCTAAAGGTGGAAACGCACATTTATGAGAACTGATATTGTTTTTAAATGAATTTTAGGGAGGGGCAGATATGATACTCAGCATCTGTATCGCTGCAATGCTCGCCAAAATCATACAGTAAGATCTTATATCATCAGAGGAAAAAAATAAAATCTAATATGATTATTTCACCAGTCATGTGACCAGGATGTGAGTGAAGGCAACATTATGTTTTTTTTAATGGTTTCAATTACTAAATTAATCATTTTCCCATAATTAAAACAAGCTTTCAGATTTTTCAGCTTCTTAAATGTGAATTTTACTGCTTTCTTTGCTCCATTTGATAAAGAAATTCAAATTTCGAGGGTTTGGAAAACACCAGTCAACATTTTTCCACATCTTCTGACATTTTATGGACAAAACAAATAATCAAGAATAACTGACAGATGAATCAACTGACAGCTCAGGTGTTTGTCACAGATAATCAACTATAATGGACTAATGGCGATCAGTAAGAAATCAAGGTTTTTATATCATTATTGGAAAAATATTGTACACTATAATCAGCAGTTTTCTGGCCATTGGTGATGACGAGGGAGTGAAGGGACAGAGTGGGAGGAGCCTAAGGGGGAAATTATTGTTTCCTCTTCTATGTAACACTGAAGTTTGTCTACCAAATCTCGCACAGTAGTACTTCAAGGTTACAGGCTGCGAGAGCTTCATTCTAAGTCACGCGATCCTGTACATAAGGATATGAAACCTTGCAAGAATTGTTCAAAAATCCATCAGCGACATTGACACATAAACAAAAAGGCTTTACGTTCATTTAAAGCTGTTTAAATGTCTGATTTTCCACACTTTTAATAATTTTTGAGTTATGTTTTTTTAGGAATATTGTTTACAGGTGTCAATTTGATATTTTTACGGGAAAACGATAAAGAACGCATGTAGTGTACAGCTATAGCTTAATCAACGGCTGAATCAAGGTTTTGCATTTTTACTATAGGATCTTGTTTTCTGTGATGCTTTATAATAGTATTCGAATCTCATTAAAATTAAGAGAAATGTGTATTTTGAACATGAGCTTTGGTGTTATTGAAAATTACATTGTAATATTTACTGTTTCATTGCTCAGAGCTGATATTTAACAGTTGCTCTGAATGCAGAGAACTGCAGGTGCAGCATGTGACAGGATGGACTCTAACGTCAGGGAAACAGAACCGGCCAGAGGCATAGGTGTAGTAAGTGGCTGCTTGTGTGGAGAAAGAAAAAAAGCATTTCAACATTCGTATTAAAGAAATCTTGAAATCTAGATATGTTAATAGTCTTATTATAGTCTTATATTTTGGAGTTGACGTTTGCTCATTTAGTGCACATTTGCACACCTGCTTTTAAGTTTAAATAAAAACACAGTCATTAAACTGGTTTACTTGTTTCATTTCAGTTCAGTATCAACACATTTCACTCATTTCATACAAAAGTGCAAATTAATGTTGGGCCACGTTTGTGACTTTACTGCCCTCTAAGGTTAAAAAAGTGTAGTGCGGAATAGTTTGGGAAATAGTTTTTGTCTATGTAGGAAACTGAACCTGATTAAGCAAATGTGATTTGTTGTTTGACTTTATCACGGACTTGGTATTATTGTCTTCTTTCACTGTATGTAGTCGGCCAATCGATAATAGTCGGGGGGGGGGGGCTCAAAATCAAATTCTGCTGAGGACCCCATAAAGGCTTGGGGCCAGCTCTGCTGCCACAAGCATCCATGTGGTTTCTAGATTCATCAGGTAAAATGACCAATATGTACAGTTTACAGACTTTTGTTTTTCTTTTAAGGGCAACACATTCAACAGTAGATGAATTTTCATTTTCTTACCAGAAATATCTCATAGATTACTGTCTAATCAGAAAACATATCACACACAAAAAAAGGAAGAACATGTGGCTGATGGAGCATGTGAGGCCGCATCAACTCTCCGTTACAAGGCAATGGTCCACGCATGACAAGTCTCTATGAATATTACATGAAGGTGGTGTTCACCAACACAACCTGAGAAAAGAATACCTTTTATGCGAGTGGAGAGAAACTGCGGCGGCGGCAGCAACAGCCTTTGAATGGTATATTAGGAGGAAATGAAGTGAATGAAGATGAAACAAACAAACAAACCAACAGCAGCAGCAGGAAGAAGAGGACGCGAGAACTAACTGACAAGTTCAGATAAATAACGAAACAAACAGTCACAGAGTGGAATCATTCACAGTCACACACGCGGGGAAACGCGTCTACACTCACACACACACACACACACACGTCTGTATAGCATTCATAGTGAGGACCCTAATAGACATAATACATTCTCTAGCCCCTTAACCTAACCTTAACCATCACAACCCTAACCCTAAAACCACGTCTTAACCCCGAAAAAGCCATTTTAAGGGGTGAAAAAAAGTGAGAAGCAGCCAAAATGTCCTCACTTTGTCAAAATGTCCCCACTTTGTCAAAATGTCCCCACTTTGACAAAACGTCCTCACTCTGTAGGTGTTTATACGATTTCTGGTCCTCACTCTGCAGCAGGTACAAGAAAACACACACACACATTAAAGCTAAAGAAAATTCAGAGATTCAGTTCTTACCGCAGAACCGCATCACACTGACCGACGACCGGCACACTGTCTGTCTGTCTGTCTGTCCGTCTGTGTGTGTGTGAGAGTGTGAGAGAGAGAGTGACAGACCCACACACACACACACACTCTGAATCTATCTTATCAACAGTCAGCAGGGGCGTATCAAGCGACTTTGCGGATGGTGTCACACACACGCCGTAGTACAGACACGTGGACCGAACCACTCACGATTCTGGAGCCACCGTCTGTTTCCTTTCTGACAGAATGTGTGAACAAAACAAAAACAGACAACACCATCTAACCCAGGGGTGTCAAATTCAAATGAAGTGTGGGGCCAATGAGGATCTAGTCTGGTGTGAAGGGGGCCGGTCTAGACAAAAAAAAGAAAGAAAAGAAACTAGGAAATGAAGACAGGGAGCGGGCAGGGCCGGACCAAGCCTTAATGAAGCCCTAAGCCGAATTTGATTTGGGGACCCCAACCCCACCTCAGAGTAGACTATTATTGTGAGGACAGTAAAATCAGAGGACAGTAAAATCACAAATGTGTCCTTCTATTATTTTTGCACTAATGAAGCACTGATAGCGCTTTTCCACTCTACAGGTCCAGCACGACTCAGCTCGGCACGGCTTGATTCTACTCATTCTAACGCAATTTACAAAACTGACACCATTAACTCCTCAGGAAAGCATTAACAGGTGTTGCAAATAAACTGAAATTGGCAGAGTCACCACCTGGTGGCGATTCAATGTATTTTTACCTTGGAGACCATGTTCACTTTTTATATACTGTACATTGTATGGCAGTAAAACTAGGGAAATGAGCTATTCTTTGAAAGGCTTAAAAACTTTTTTAACTGGAAACTGTAAATTGATCACTGTCCTGCACTAATGTCCACAGGTGCTGCTGGTTAACTGCTGCCCGATTTGGTAAGTCTGTAGGAGAGAGTAGATAAAACAGCTGTAAAGGTTTTGGCACCAAACTAGGGGTTCTCAAATATTTTGTAATTTCTGTGAGCTGAAGATCTTATCCGACATAAACTCCAGAAAGACTCTGGATGTTTTTCCATGTTAGAAAAGAGTTTTCTGTTCACACACGATATAATAAACACACCAGGAGATTCTCTACAGTAGGTCAGTTGTGTTGACAACAGCAGGAGAATGTTGGAAATTCTGAATTTTGGGTACTGGCAGGAAAAATCCACAGTGACTTCAGCTTTTTTTTTTTAAGCTCCCATGCAATTGCCTGCTCTGTCTTCTCTGGTAAAACAAAGAGGTAATAACGTCTGGTGATAAGTTATTTATTATTATTATTATGGTGTCATTATTAGGATGCGACGGAAATGAGCTGTGTAAATTGTGAAGTAATGTTTGCTTGAACAACTTAAAAACATTATTTAAAACATTTGAAGCCCACTCTAAGAACTGTTTTAAGAGCATGTGTTTCAGAGAACATTAATCAAATCCATTCATTTGCACTTGTATTTAAAGCAAAGCACCAAGTGTGGCGATTCTGAACTTGAATTAAACAAGTAAACCAGTTTAATTTGTTGAGCAAATGTGAACAGAATGAGCAAACTCATTTAGCAAACAATGGAGCCAAGACACTTTGTTCACCTTTAGAAACATTTATTAGAAAATAAGCTTCTGCGTTAATGTCAGCATCTTCAGTTACAGTAGCAGTTATTCCAGTTAAAGCAGGAAATGTCTGTGACGTCGGCTCCACATCACTTTCTGCTTTCACTTCTCTAATGTGACGCAGCGAGGCACTGCAGCGCCTTTTTTTTTTTTTTTAGAAATTTGGTAATTTTTAACAAAAGAACTAAGACAGGGAAAACCCAGAGAGACAAGGAGATAAAACAGGTGGACAGACTGACACTCACACACCCGTACACACACACCTCCCAGGCATCCAAAAATATAGTAATAATGGAAGACACACACACAGTTGGGGGGAGGTTTTTCAATATAAAAGGAAATTGCGGCCAATAAATTCTCCCCTCATTTTGAAATCAAAAAAACACATACACACCCACGCACTGACACACACAGACAGACACTGTAGGGTTCGGAGAAATAATAGTAATGTAGAGAACAGACATCACACACCAGCCTCAAAATGATAAACAAACAGGTCGCTGCAGGAAGCATCAAACTACAGGGTCTCACATTATCATGTCACTACTAAAGCTTAAAACATTACACAATTAAAACTTTCAGCTATTAAAGTGAAAAAAAGGGGGATTTACCAGTTTACAGAAAACCAATAACCTGGATTTGTTTTGGTATCAACAAACAGTTTCAAGGTAAAGTTTCCAGAAGGTTTTACTTTAAAATGTATTCCAGGTCTTCTCCTCTCCAAGTATAAAATCTAACATGTACAAATGTTACAGGTAAAATAATTTAGTTGCATATCGTCATGTGCTTGTTTTTTTGTGTATGGAGCAGAAATGTTAGTGATGTACTCCAGTGTTGGTTTTTTTTTTCCTCTGGAATGTTTCAGTCGTCTCTCATGCAGTTGTACAGACAAACAAAAATAAATAGATAAATCAGTGGATAAGTGTCACTAACTTCAGCAGATTTTTTTTCTTTTCATTTTTCATTAACACCTGCATTTATCTCAGGAGGAAACCTTGATTCACCCTCCCCCTCCTCCTCCTCCTCCTCCTCCTCTCTCCATTCACCCACATAGAAAATGTGTAAACTCCCCCCACAGGAATAAAAAGAAAATCTTGGGTTTTTCTCCACAGGAGGGTGACCTTCAGAAAAGAAGTAAAGTGACCAATCTCATAAAAGGTGACTCATATTAAGGTGTTCTGGTGTGAACTGCGTCATGTTTGCAGCTATGAGACACAGAGGTGTGAAACAAAACATTTCAGTAAAAAATGACAGTTTCCCTCTGAAAGAATAAGTGGGAACCTGGCGCCATGTGTGTACATGTAGCTGTTTGTTTTGAAGGGATCAAAGAAAAAGAGCACCACGTGGACATTTGATTTGTTTTCTAGTATGTGTCCCTTTAAGGTCTCAGGTTATATTAGATAAATGTCAAAAATCAATGGTGAGAAATGGTTTGTTGTTATATTAAAAGCTTTCATTAGTTCTGGATCAGTTTTGTGAAACACACATCTGGTCATTTTCTCCTTTATACACTTTATGTTTTTATTTTCTTTTATTAAAAATATTCCCTGCTGTAATTCAGGTTTTGAACATACTTATGTCATAGTTGTAAATGTCGATCTGGAATGGATATCAATCTGGTCACTTATTGCTGATGTAGAGTCTGATATCATGACGTTAACTAACTTGGAGAAAAGACAAAAGTTTGTGTTCATAGCAGTTGATTCACTTCCTGACAGACACTTAACTGATTCACCAACTTCTCCTTTCAGCTCTATACTATTTTATCAAAATAAAAATAATCATAATAACAATAAGAAGAATAATAACAACCTATACGTTCAGCTACTGCTACTTGTTATAAGATGCTAACTAAGTAGCTGTCACCCAATACAGCATAGTGTGCGCTAAAATTCAGTGTGCAGCAATGTCATTTTTTATTTATTTCTCATTAAACTGTGAACTAACTGTTAATTTATTGCATGATAAAATTAACTAACCAAGGTTGCAAAAATTCCCATTAATTCCCATGGACCGTTTCCAATTTGGAATATCTCCAAAATTCCCATACTAAAGTTCCCAATCCTATGGAAATTAACCGGGAATTTTCCGAACCTATGCAGCCGTAACCAGATCACAGAGGGTCTGGACTCAGGTTCAGTCTCCCATCGCTCTACATTGTGCAGTGCCTACAACTGTGTAGCGTGCAGCAGTTCACCAAAACACAGTGGTTTACCCAGCAGTGTGTGTGTGTGTGTGTCTGTGTGTGTGTTTGAATTAGGTCCAGTTCATTGGTTAGAAAAGCAAAAACCAATCCCCTTAGGGACAATGTCTGTGTCTGTATATATCATTTTATATACTAGATGTGTGTGTGTGAAACTAGTGTTGGCTTGGGCAGAGCAACATTTCCAGTAAAGTGTTGCATGCTGGGACAGAATCTAAAGATGGAGGAGGAAAGGCTGTAATTTATCCGGGAGGGGCCCCTCCACCTCTGTCTTGTTTATCTATTCATTCCTTCATCACTCCATCACATCCATGCGTCTCTATATCTGTCCCTTCATCTGTGTCCATCCCAGCATCCCTCTGTTTATTCAAGCCTGCACTCACTATCTCACTCTGCCCACTTCTCCTCCATTCTGCACTTTTTGCTTGAATCCCTCCATTTTCTGCTTTCCTCTCCTGTCTTTTTCCAGTGTTTTCCAGTGTACATAGCAGAGGAGAAGAAGACGTGGACAGAAAATGGAGGAGAAATCAAATACATTCAGTTGCTCCGGTGCCTCTGGTCATCTTCACTTCAGTTTGGTCACACTCAGCCATCATCGAGTGTTGTTGTTGGTCAGCAGTCTAACAGTTCCAGCTTAAGTGTCATGGATTCTCAGGCTTTGGACACTGAGGCATCCACCTCCATTTTAACTGAAAATAAAATCAGAACTTGAAACAAAATAAAAATTAAAACAATAATCAGCTGGTCAAAACATCCTCAATTTGTCTTTGATTCAGCCAATAACAGCTACACCAACTTCAAAGCCGCTCCTTTGGTCACATGGGCTAGGACTATTTGCTGGATCACAGAACAGAGTGCTAGTTTAACAGTCTCATGAATGAGCCTAAAGGCTTCCAGCATTCTCAGGTGCTTCAGTGCTGTGTTCCAGTCTTACAAGACCATCCATCTATAATCCATCTGCTCCTGAACGTCTCAGAGGAGACACTGATGGTGATGATGAAAATGATGTTTGTCCCAACAGTTTCCTGAACAACTGTTTTCACTGGCTGTATTGCTGTTAACTCGGGTTCTGTTTGTTCATCTACAAGTTTGTTCCAGAAAAGACTAACTGAAGTCCTTCATGCTTACATGTTTCAAATGTGGCTATGCTCCCGCCCATGGACGTCCAGTGACTGATGACTTGTTGACAAAGTTAAATCACTGACTTCAAAGTTTGAGGATTTGTCCACAGCACAGACTGTTCCATGTGTCAGAGTTTGGACTTGTCTGCTACAGCTCCAGGATTTTAGACACATCCATACTCGTACCACACCGTCTGTGGGTCATTGTTGGGGTCAGGGGATGCTGGTGTGCTCTTTGGGCGCTCGACAGAGCCACATCTCGCTCTCTCACTTTCTTTCTTTAAGTGGGAGGAGTCTCCCGACTGCCCCTCCCTCGACACTTCCCTGTGCTCAGAGGCTTCATTGGCCCGTGTGGCGGGCACAGCTCTAACGGGGGTTACCATGGCCACCTCTCCGCGGTGATGGTAGGAAGAAGAGGACGACGGGCCGTTCCGTGACATGGGAGCCCTCCCTCTCTCCCTCTCTCGTTCTCGCTCTGTGTATCTCTCGGACGGCAGGTTAAGAGAGGACGAGTGGTGAATGGGTGGGTTTAAGAAGCTGCCGTCTCCGAGCTGAGTGTTTGGACCAGCCAGTCGAGCTGACAGCGGCCGTTCTCTGACATTAGCTCCTCCTCCTTGCCGCCGAACCACCACGTCTGATTGGCCGGGACAAGTCTCGTTTCCACGGAAACCGTCTGGGCCGCTAGAGCGCAGCAAATCGGCTGAGGCTAAGCTGAAGGCACGGCTCAGTGACTGGCCGGTTCTCTGGCCTGAGGATGGGGATTGGCCGACGGGTTGGCGCGGTGAAGGCTTCACACTCTGGCCTGGTCGCTGGTTGGATGTTTGAACAGTTGGCATGACATAGCTTGTGGGAGTTGACTGATCTCGATTTGTGGGAGCAGAGGGGGCAGGACTTTTGGTAAAATAGTCAGTCATCAAGTCTTCTCTGCTTCCTGTAGAGACCTAGAGAGAAAGAGAGAGATGTTTTTTTATGCAGTGAGTAAATGTACAGTCACTACAAAGACACAAGAAGACACAAATTATTGATGAAACATACGTCACCAATACACCAATGCAAATCCATGAAAACTTATGAGATGCGATGTTGCAAAAGCAATTGGCACAAAGATTCTTCCAAAGACCTGACAAGTAGACAGTGCTATAACTGTTTTAATTGGGATTTTACTAATCCTGGATGAGCCTCCTTTGACCATTTGTGATTGGATCTCACATTCATGCCATGCTTACTGATGTTTTTAAAACAGAAATCTAACTGTCTCGTTGTCACTTGAAAATGAAACTGAATGATGATCTCAAACTACAAAGAGCTAAAAATGTCCGTTACAGGGATGCGAGACAGACAAGACAAGGTCGTGAAGGCCAAGAGAATATTCAGATAAAAGTGAAAATCTGCAGGGCAGACAGTCAAAGTAAATTCCCTATACGACTGCAGAAAAACACAAAGGAAGGTGTAGCTGAGAATGGAAGTGATTCACAGCTCCACTCAGAAGTGTTGATTGTACAAGCACATTCTATATGGAAGAGTAATCAGAGGGAAAATCTCATTACAAAAATCAATGTTAGAAGTCTGCTTCTGAGTAAGCCAAAGTCATTTTGTAAATATTTGCTGCATCCAGATGGAGTTATAAGTGAGCTCTTTGGCCATAACAACAAAAGGTGTGCTTTCAGAAACAAAGGAGCAGAATTACATCAGATGAAAATACTGCTTACTTTCTAGCAGGGGAGGTAAATTATTGTCCTTTAGAACTGTGCTGGACTTTATTTTACTAACAAAATCCTGGATGCAGATACCTGTGACATGTTGTTTCCAAGAGTCATGTACCAGTAGAACAAGCAGACCAGTAAACCTGTACTTCAGCATCAATCAGGCAAAGAAACTCTTATCCTGTTTTAAATGTACAGTGAGCTGCATTTTCTTCTCATAGTGACTAGGCATAAGACAGTATGAACAATATGAATTTTGTTTAATACTATTTTGATGAAAATAGTTGCAATTCACAATATTATTGAGATAATTGTAAAAAAAAAAAAAAACAATTGATTTGATCTCTTAAAAATTATCTCTTGAAATCAACTAACCATTTAGATAAGTTACAAATCCTTCTATTGAACTGCAGATACATATTTCAAGTGAACAGTTTAAAGTGAAAACAAGCACATTATAAATCATGATGATGTGAAATGACTGGAGAGACGCAGGCACTTCAAAATGAATCATCTGGCGCGTGTGTTGATGAGTTAGTGAGTTTTGTTGTGTTTTCAAATTGCTTAAATGAAATACTGTCAATTCTTGATTATCCCAATAATGGTATTTCTACCTCATTTTGTTGAGGGGCTCTATGTTGAGTTAATGAATGTCCATGTTTATTAATTATATTGTACATACCACTGTCTTTTTCAAAGGTATCAATATTTTATTGCTAAGATTAAAAGGTCTTTCTACTTTGTGAGTTAAGAGAGTCATTCTGATAAATGAATGAACTTGCATGTATTAGGCTGCTTTGAGAGCTTTGATGTAAAGGTGGAGAGCATTATTCAGTCACATTCTTCTATTATGTTGACTTAATTGTTACTGTTACTCAGTCTGCATTAAATAACTTATGTGGGAACAATGTGTTGTTTTGAACTTAAATGGCCTCTCCCTTTCTGTTGGACCATCATTAAGAGTAATTATAGGAGTTGTGGGTATTTAGTGAAATAATGTACATGGACTTAATACTTTGATAATGAATGTTGTTCACACACACAGTCAGTGTATGTGTGGATGACAGGCTGAAGTGAACAGCTGATTTGTAGACAGAGGTTAAAATGGCAAGTTCTAAAGAATGGACAATGACTGATTAATGATTGTTGTTGGGGGGGGTCTGCTTCTTCTCTGAAATCTTTAAATCTAAATACATGACACAAACAATGGAAAAAAAAAAACAACTCTTAGACTTCAAACTCACACTTTTATATAAATTAAGTGATATAATTGAAGTGATAACCTGACCATGCTCTTTGACTTCCATCTCATCTGAAATCCATGCCTTCGTGCTCATTCATGCGACTGTGTGCCTTCCGTGCGCCTTTGTGCACATTCGTGGAAAGAGTGCTTGCAGTGGAAACCTATTTGACAGCTGTATGAATATACTACGCAGAGAAATATGCCTTCGCATAATCCATTCATAGATGTGAGTTCTCAGCGTGAGAAATGTCATGTGTGTACTTATTGAAATGCGTGTGTCTCATGCTCGATGTGTGAGACTTGAGAGCCATGGTTTCCAGACTCGTGCAAAATTCTCAACTTTAAGTCTTTGCGATCTCTCTTTTGGAGACACGATTCGCAAGCAGACACTTTTTTTTTTTTAGGAAAAACTCTAGGTCAAACATGCTGAAGTAGCTCTAACTCACGCATCCAATTTGTCTCCATTGAGCAGCCATCAGCTGATTTTCAACTCAAATTACATTTTGTTGAAGTTTCTGCCTGAGGGTTTACAAACTCTTTCCAACAAACACAAATGATGCAACTTTTATGAGTTCATTACTATGATGCTTGTATTTTATATTCTCTCCCTCTCATATACACACTCTTGTACAACTACTTTAGTGAGGACACTTGAATACATAATGCATTCCTGTGGCCCGTAACTATCACAACTAAATGCCTAAACCATAAATCTAATTGTAATAATACCCATAAAACCAAGTTTTAATCCATTAGCAGGTGTGATAGAGAGTGACGACCAGCCAAAATGTCCTCCCTTACCCAAAACACCACACACACACAGACTTCTTACCATAGGAGGGGACTGTAAGTTGCTCTCTTGCAGAAACTCCTCCAGTGTCACCATCTCACTCCCAGGTGAAGATGAGCGAGTCTTGGGCTTGACCCCGCCTCCCCACTGAGGCTGGGCCCTCTGGGGCGTCTGGTCATATGGGAGGGTGGAACTACGAGACAGAGTCTGCTGTGATCGGCCGAGACCCATGAAGTCATCACTGGAAAGACTGGCTGAGCGTGGCTGACAATCGAGTGAGTCTAAAACAAACAGAGTGATTAGTTACTAACTGTAACTGGTCACCAACTAGTTACACGAGGGTTAAACCCAATCACTTGGAACTCAAAGTTAACAGCCATAAATAAAGGTTAAATGTGTAGGTTTTAGTGGCATCTAGAGGTGAAGTTACATGTTACAACCAGCTCAATACTTAACACCTTACTGTCTCTTTAAAAGCACGCAGCAGTACCTGTGGAGGTATTTATGGTTAAAAAAAATCCCAGTTATGTGCTCTTATTGAAAAATGGAGGAGAAATATAGCTGTAAACATAGAGAGTCTCTGTACCACAGAAGAACTGCAGAACTTGGATTTTGTTCAGAGGTCAATTAAAATTTGGATTCTACATAATCCCCACTTTACCTGTGAAGAACAAGTTAAACATTACACTGATTGCAATGCAACTACATTTTTGTATGTTTGTAGTTGTGTTAGGTTTTGTGACGGTGTATACAGTATCAGTCAAAGGTTTGGACGCACCTTGTGTGCAAAGCTGTCATGAAACCAAAAGGTGGCTACTTTGAAGAATCTAAAATCTAAAACAGATTTGGGTTTATTTACTTTTTCGTTTACTACATAATTCCATATGTGTTCCGTCATAGTTTGGATGTCTTCATTATTAATCGACAATGTAAAAAATAAAGAAAAACCATTGAATGAGAAGGTGTGTCCAAAATTTTGACTGGTACTGTATCTAGGAAAGCAACAATAATTGTTCTAAGTAGATGTACCTCTGAAATTGACAGGTGAGTTGGAGCTGGATGTGTTGTGGCTGAAATCTGCTGATCCTGACCGACCTCCCATGTTGCCATGGTGACCAAACACTGAGTCAGAGGCGTTGTGGCAAGAGTCCTCATCAAGTAACAGACCTGGAAAAAAATAGGTTCCCATCCCTTTTAAAACCCTTTTCAAATGCACCAGCTGATTTCTACATACAGTATGTCATTATGTAAACTGGACTACCTCTAGGCCTGCGCACAGGGCCTGGTCCTGTTCTGGAGCTAGAACTGTTGGTTTGGCCCTGTGATGGTGGCTGATGGTTGGGAGTTGAGCTAAGAGCTTTGTGGATTTGACCTGCTAGGAAAAGACAAGAGATACTGGTCAGATGCTGGGTAGTTTTTAAACAATACAATGACCAATGTCACAGATGCTGTTTGTGGGCTGGTGAATGCATCAATGAACAGTCTCAACAGGGACGGGAAAAAGGGTGTTAAATTGGTGTAAATCACCTGTGTATGTCCCGCACTCACAGGAGCCTTTATCACAGAAATGAACTCTTTAGAACAACATGGCTTTAAACAAAAGCTACCATAATTTTGATTAAAAAATTCATGAATTTACTGATGATAAATTGAACAATTATGGGTAGGTTGTCAACTTCCACTTTCCATTCATTTCTATGGGAACATTTTTACAATTTACATCAGTCTTGTAACTCAAATCACGAAGTTGTATTACACATTGTTTATATTGTGTACTATATATATATATATAAAACTTGCCTTTTTCTCAAAGCCTTGGTACCTTGGTGAGAATTTTAGTATCTCATGAAATGAGACAGCATTGACTGACATCATCAAATACAATTTGCTGACAAATAGCGACGAGCTAAAATTTGCAGTGACTGAAAACTAAAATGGTTGTGATACCTGATTTTAGCAGGTGTTGCTTAAAGCAAACACTTTTTAGATGTTTTTTTAAAAAGAAGTTTGATCCTAAAATGTGTGTAGAAATGTACTGTAACTTTTATTTACCAACAGTCATTTTTAATAAAACATTATTACACTGTTGAAAGACACATTTATTTATAATTATGAATAATCACCTTGTACATGCCCATCTTCTCCATTGACACTCTCACTGCTGCCACCTGGAGTACTGTTACGATAAACTCCCTGGTTCCTGTCAGTCAAACCTACAGACCAGAAACAATGTGGTGAAAAACTCTGCACCTGTGAAAGCATCACATCAGCAACCACAGGAAGCTGCAACAGGAACACTTGAAGTGTGAATTCTTAGTGCAGCAGAGAAAGAAATTAAAGCAAAGCATGAAGAATCCATTCACTGGTTTAGGCACAGTGAAATCTTAATGAGTTATGTGACATTTTCTTATGTATTTTTACAATTGCTGTTTCATTTTTTTAGTCTGTTTAATAGTATGCCATCTAAACACCAAGCCAGTGAAGTTGTGAGCGCAGATGTGCTGAGCAGAAAGGCATAGTCATTAAAAAGAGACCCTGCTTCTGATGACACAACATTTTATTCTAAATAAGAATAAACAAGAGTGTCTGCAGCACCAAAGAAAGGCAGTAGATAACTTGAATCCTTGAATTTTCTTTCATTTTAAAGCGGAGGTCTCAAACTCTCAGCTCTCCAGTTGATTTAATGTGGTCCACCACATAGGAGTTTTTTCTGTATTTGTGATGTAGAATTTAATTTTAGATTATAAATACATTGTTATGGTGAACTATATATTGTTCCATATCAACACAGACACTTTAATTTTGAAATTCTGTGAAATATCTATCATTGTAATTTCATGGTGGAATTTCATGATATCATTTTAAGCTCATCACTCTCCAACTGAATAGTTGCTTTTTTACAAAAAGTTTTTCACTTGACTGGCCCCATAGTGGCCAGACTAGATGCTCAGTGGTCATTTGAGTTTGAGACCCCTGTTTTAAAGATGATGAAATGATGAGATTTCTTTACCACCATCCTTTTTCTTTGGAAATGCTGTGTATCCTGTTTCATGTGAGAGCCTAATGAGCCACACCGAGATGCTGCGATAACAAATGGGTCCTTGTTTCTTTAAAAAAAATTAAAAAATGCATTTGAAAATGCAGCTGACGTTGATAAGAGACATCAGCGGTCTTTGCTTGAAAACGTCTTCATGGTGTTTCTCTGCTCTTTCCTTGCTAATCAGAGGTGATGCCCTTGGAACACCAAGTAAGAATTTGGTATGAAAAAACATTAACTTTGAAAGATACTTAGGACATTTGTTTGATTCAAATTGTTCAAGCCTGCAATAACTTCACCTCGTAACTATTTAAACTGCTTTATAATGGGATTTCTGGGAAAGGTGGAAAACAAGGACAGTGACAGCAACTTAAGGCAGTTTCAACAAACATTACAACCTATGAATATTATTTTCAGACACGCCAGACAAGATCAAAATGTACAGTGTGCGGGTAAGATGTTCAAGTTAAGATTCAATCCATTTCATTTATATGTAACAAACCAAAACAGTATAACAATAGCACCGAATGTAATCAATATATACAGTATGCACGATTAACCTGTCCTCATAAGTTTCTGGTGATGATAAAAGTCGTATTTGATCATGAGGATGGATTAAAAGCAGTAGAGAGACAAAGCAGGATTCAGCAGGTAAAAGATGTGTGTCACTGGTTGGTTGCTCTTAGGAACAGACAACAGTGAGCTGAGGAGAAAAAAAAAAAGCCTTTCAGCAAAGCTTTGTAAAAAAAAAAAAGACAGATTTATCTTCAGGGAAGTCAGGGATCAGGAGAAACTGAAAGGACCAACAGCCAATCATTCTCACTGATGCACACAAGATTTAAGAGCCAAAATCTTCAGGTACATGTAGAAATATATGAGGGCAAGTCGGGTATGCTTGGAAACAGAAGCCTGTGTATACAAACACAAACACATATCATTATGTACACACATTACTTACTAGTCATAATGGCTGGCTCACAACAGCAACATGTGCCTGTTTGTGTTTTATGTGGTCATCGATGAGAGTGCAGTGTCCCCAGTGTTAGTGTCTATAAGGGGGATGCGTGAGTGATACAGGTGTGTGTGTGTGTGTGTGAATTAATGAGAGTGGGGGGGGTTGTGAGTGACAATGAGGGGGGTGGAGCTATTAGAACACTCCATTGGATGACAGTGACTGGCTAGTGATGACGTCGGCTGTGATGTCAGTGGAAGACCAGAAACGCAGCCGTCTGTTGAAAGAGAGGGAGAGACGAGAGGTGGAAGTGGAGGAGGAGGAGGAGGAAGAGGAAAGGGAGGAGGTGGGGGAGAGGGGGAGCTTGTCTTGACTTTTACTGCGGAGAAAGAAGAAGCGTTTGGGGCCGGGAGGAGGAGGAGCTGTGTGGGACAAGAAATGGGACAGAGATATGGAGAGATGTAGAGAGAGTGATGAGTGATGACAGTGAGAAGTACAGCTGACAAAATAACAGATGACATGCAAACAGAACCCAAGTTAGAACCAAACATGGAAACAGAATTCTGTTGCAACAACATGCATTAGACTCTGGACTGACCTCAAATCACACCAAGTTCAAGCAGAGCATAGTAAGCACTGGAGGGATAACTTTAATATGCACTGCAGTTTATTCGACACCTAGCAAACAAACACACAACCCTAATTAGGGCTGCAATGATCATCCAAATAATCGATTATTAATCAATTACGAATTACTTTCTGGTCCTCGTCATCATGTCCAAGTTTGAAAAACACTGAACAACAGTTTTCCACTAAATGAGTACTCAATTTATGAGGAAAATAGTCAAAAGATTAATCAATTATGAAAAAAGGTGCTATAACAATGTTGTTAAACGTCTTGTTTTGCCCACAAACCAAAATTATTCCATTTTAATGATTTCCTTGTTATATGGAGCAAACAAAGCAGAAAATATTTACATTTAAGAGGCTGAATGATCTTAAAACTTGTTTCACCTATTAAAAAAAATAATCAAACTGGTTATCAAAATTGTTTACAATTAATTTATTAATAGATTAATAATAAATTAATTAATTATAGTTGAATCCATATTTAAAGCTGCCAATTGTAATTTGTCTTGGTCTGGTTTCCTCAGGAGTATGTTGTTCAATTTGTGTAACAGAGAGTGAAAGTCAATACATCTGATTATTTAATTATGCATAATTAAATTCAACCTGTTTTAAAAGAAATTGTGATGCATCAATAATTGTTTAGTAAGAATGAAGCAAGTTGATTAAACTGCATTACACCATATAGGAAGGTATTTCTCCTTTACCTATCTGTTATATATACTATATGGTGTTGACAAATAATAGAAACTGCTGTTGGACTAACATGATACATTTGTGAGTAAGATTTATTGCAGGACAGTATTAGCTATTACCAGGTAAACCTTGGCTGCCAACTCAATGTAGGGAGCTGTAAAGTAGCGACATGGACGAGCCATTGGAAAGTTTTGTTGGTGACATTTTAACAGATTTTCAAAAGCCACTTCTTGAACTCAGAGTGATTTGAGCTGAGCAATGAGTAGAATTCTACCCAAAATTAAAGCAATAAAATGAAATGAAAACAGTTCGGACCATGCATCAGTTCTATTATTAGGAGAGAATGATGAAAAGTATGCATGAGGTTAGAAAGCTACAATAAACAGTGATTCTAGCCTTTTATTGGGCAACTGTGATAGAAAATGGCTACTTGTAACCTGTCAACACCACCTGGATCATGGATGTAGTATGTGTACAGTACAAGTATCTCTATATGACAAAATATAATACGAAACAGCAGCAATATCCATCACAATTTGAGTTCATGCCATCTTCATTAATACTAATATTGATATTAATACCAGTTAATGTTACAGTTATTGTAACCATCTGCCTCTCTTCTATTAGCTTCTGTTGCAATTCCTGCTGTTGTCTACATTTGACATTTCTGTAATGTATACAGTACATTTCCACTCTTTGTAAATTTGATGTTTTCTTGTAATCTGCTGAACTTGTTTCTGTACATGTGACCCCATCTGTTCATCCTGGGAGAGGGATCTATCCTCTGTGGCTGTTCCTCAGGTCTTTCCCATATTTTGTTCCCCAATTGTTCCTCACTCAATGTGAGGGTCTAAGGATAGAGAGTGTCCCTTGCTGTACAGTCTGTAAAGCCCTTCACTGCAAATTGTGTTTTTATATATATATATATATAAATAAAATTGACTTGACAGTTTATAATGCACCAATCATACAGGGTATCCTACAGTTCACTGTTTTGAGAACAGTGTTTAGATCACTCAAACAGCAGCTGTCATTGCCACATTGCAATGTTGAGATGTAATAAATGTATCCCAGTGGTTCCAAAAACTGCAGAGTATATATATATATATATATATATATATATGAGAAATGGTTTTTCTTCATTTTCATGACTGTTTACATTGTAAATTCTCACTGAAGGCATCAAAACTATGAATGAACACATAAAATTATGTTGTAAACAAAAAGTGTGAAATAACTCAAAACATGTCAAAATAGCCACCCTTTTCTTTGATTACTGCTTTGCACACTCTTGGCATTCTCTCGATGAGCTTCATGAGGTAGTCACCTGAAATGGTTTTCCAAAAGTCTTGAAGGAGTTCACACAGATGCTGAGCACTTGTTGGCCCTTTTGCCTTCACTCTGAAGTCCATCTCATCCCAAACCATCTTGCTTGGGTTTAAGTCATCTGGCACAACACTCCATCACTCTCCTTCTTGGTCAAATAGCCCTTACTAACTAACCAACTAATCGCAAACCAGATGGGATGGCATGTTGCTACAGGATGCTGTGGTAGCCATGCTGGTTCAGTGTGTCTTCAATTTTGAATAAATCCCCAACAGTGTCACCAGCAAAGCAACCCCACACCATCACACCTCCTCCTCCATGCTTCACTGTGGGAACCCTGCATGTAGAGACCATCCGTTCACCTTTTCTGTGTCGCACAAAGACACAGCGGGTGGAACCAAAGATCAGACCAAAGCACAGATTTCCACTGGTCTAATGTCCATTCCTTGTGTTTCTTGGCCCAAACAAATTTCTTCTGCTTGTTGCTTTTCCTCAGTAGTGGTTTCTTAGCAGCTATTTGACCATAAAGGTTGGTGACTGGGATGAACTTATCCTCAGCAGCAGAGGTGACTCTTGGTCTTCCTTTCATGGGGCAGTCCTCATGTGAGCCAGTTTCGTTGTAGCACTTGATGATTTTTGCGACTGCACTTTGGGACACATTCAAAGTTTTTGCAATTTTCTGGACTGACTGACCTTCAGTTCTTAAAGTAATGATGGACTGTTGTTTCTCTTCACCCTCTTCACCCACTGATTGGTTCTTGCCATAATATGAATAGTAACAGTTGTCAAATAGTGCTGTCAGCTGTGTACCAACCTGACTTCTGCACAACACAATTGATTGTCCCAACCCCATTAACAAGGCAAGATATTCCACAAATGAACCCTGACAAGGCACACCTGTGAAGTGGAAACCATTTCAGGTGACTACATCATGAAGCTCATTGAGAGAAGCCCAAGGGTTTACAGGAATCTAAAATATAAAACATATTTAGAGTTATTTCACACTTTTTTGTTGTTCATTCATAGTTTTGATGCTGTGTCTAAC
>JAFBJR010000050.1:4256101-4368261 GCA_016785285.1 Brachirus orientalis | reverse complement strand
CTTGGTATACCTTGTTTTTTGATGATTCACTATTCTGCCTCCTCACAGTCCAACTAATGATTTCTCTTATTAATTTTATCAAGGACATTTTTAAGTGTAGAGAAATCAGCTGTTATATTCCATGTGTCAGTATCTCTCAGTGCCACCACCCACACTAAAAAGGAAAAGAAAAATAACCCCAAAAACAATCTTTGTCACACACGGACCTGCGGAAGTGAGCTTTTAAGAGAGACCACAGTTGTGTGTCTTCAAATATAATAACTTCCATGATAGTTGAAACAAGCTCTTATTCACACGCACAGATAAGGAAAGGTGACTCTCGTCACAACTCGCGAGTGATTTTCCCTTTTACGTTGTGTCATCATCTGCAGAGGTAACAAGCCAGTTTTGACAAATGTAAGGAGTGGAAAGTACAGAAATATGTCTTCAAATGTAGGGAGTAAAAAGTCTTCAGAAAAAGTACAACTACTTGAAAAATCTACTTAAGTACTGTAACAAAGTAAGCAAACAAGCAATACTGTATGTGGACATGGGAGGGGTTGGGGGACCTCAAAGTGCATAAAAACCTTGGGAAGCACTGATGTAACCCAAGAAAGGAAGAAAACAGGCCATTTATGTTTGTCTATAATAATCATGAGGCACAGAAACAGAACTGACATAAGCATATGCTTAACTTATAAATATTTGAGAGACAGTGAGCATGAGAGTAGTCTGACAGTCTGACAAATGCTGACTTTACATATAATATAAAACACTTTACAAAGGGCTTTAATTTGCTTTGCCTACTACACTATGACTGCAATCTGAAGGAGTTTATTTCAGTCTATATGATGCACAGAACAGTGTCTGGATAATCTGATCATCTAAACCAAATATTTTGTGTTCTCACTGGAATTTCAGAATCCTTGACCTAAGTGATGCGATAAAAATAAACGTCTATTGCTGCAAGGCAACTTTAGCAGTGTGAGAGGAATTCTCGGTGCTCAGTTATTTTAAAAGCCTGCCAGCGTCCCATCCCCTCATAGTGACAGATCATCCTGAGCTAAAAATGTGGCACACAGTGACATTTATATGTTATGACAAGCCAAGAGAAGCCAACATTCAATCAGACTGAAAGGCCTTTTTTTCTGTTGTTATTTCATTAAACCTTTTCATAGCATTTTACTTATACAAAGCCAAGGCACTCAGACACTGACTATTGCATTTGCATTTGTTTCCAATAAATCTGCAGATCCATTAAGGGATTGATATCCCTATAGGTATAGTTAAATTTTTGTATGTTGTTTGAGGTTCTTGTAGGGGATAATTTTACTATAAAAGTCCATCAGTTAAAAAGACAATATCTGAAAAAATCTTACTTTTAGTCCAGAATAAGTAACTAAATTTATGTTACTGTCAGACATCCAGTAACTGATATAATGACCAACAGCACCCCGTGTAGGCAAACCACAGAGATGCAATAAATCCACGTTTTTTTAGCAGCTTTACTGTAAAATATTAATCATTGTGTTAACATGGTAATAATTTGGTAGTAATATGGTAATCATGTATGTAGTAGAGAAGTAATTTACGGTAAAACCATCTAATTTCTACAGTAATCAATAATAATAGCTGGATAATAAGAATGGGAAATGTGTGTGGGACATAAGACAGGATGAATTTCAACTTTAAAATATGGTAATTATCAATTTAAATTCATCTGAAGATATAACACTAATGGTAATCTTTATTACTAACATTACCAAGTTATTACCTTTGGAAATAATGTAGTATTACTGTAATATTATCTCCTTACTACCATTATGGTTACCAAGCTGGAAAATTACATTAATATGATGGTTGGAGTAGATGAAAAATTTACTCACACTTTCTCAAATTTTGGTCGCAAAATGCAACCATTTGGTCGCAGTCTGGAGCTCTGTGTACTGTTAAGTGTTACCATAAATGTACATGATATATGGTGGATATGTATTAATTTAAAAAAAAGAATGCATTTATATTGTATTCCCCTGGCACAGCACATAAAAAGGAAACCAAAGAAATCACTGTCTTCTCCAGTGTCATGATGAAATAATAATTCTGGCAACGTGTTTGTGTATATTGTGTGTTTACCTCGGCTAAGTGGTGTCAATGGTGCTGGACACTGGGGACCCAGGCTGCTACTGTGATTGCTAAGGTTACTGTGTGCATGGCCACCATTGTGCGAGTCACTCCCCTTCCGCTGGGGGAGAGGGGGCGGTGTCTCTGGAGGGAGGAGAGGGGGCGGGGCCGGCAGGGGGATGTCCGGGGCACTCTTTGCCCGTTCCCTCTCTTTGCCCCCTTCCTTGTCCCGGTCGACCCCCCTCTCTCTGCTGCTCTCTTTTCGGGGTTTAATGAGTTTGGCTAAAGCTTTGGCTCCAGACCACTGACTCCTCCTGACAACAAACAGCATAAACAACATTTATTTCTGTTTTCAATAGAGAAGATTGACATTTCTCCAGAGTAAAATGTTTGTTGCATGCAGGAATTTCATGCCTTAATTTACATTATTTAGCTTCAATTCCTCATTTCTGGCTTGGCATATCCAAAAAATCCATGATCATGGTACATAACCAGTACCCCTCTACAGTGTGCATGAGTGTAAAATACATTCAAGATGTATCACCCAGCACTAATTGTAGACAACATGCATGACCAATGTTGAGACTATTACTTTTTAGGTGTAGGGTCGTAGAATTTGTACTGGTCCATGATCTTCTCCTCAAGTTTCTCCTTTTGTCGACGAAGAGAATTCAGCTTGTCACTGATTGACAGGGAGAGAGAATAAACAGAGAAAAAAAATATATTTATGGCATGCCTCTACCTTTTTACGTAGTATATAAGTAGCATACATGGTACACGTAGTATATGTTCACTTTCCCATTTAAAAAAAGAATAAGTCAACAGCACAGTCACAATTATGTATTTTCCAACGGTCTGCACTGGTCTTTCACTGTGCCAAGTAACGCATACACAATTCAGCATGCTTAAATACTATAGGTTATGTTGGTAGAAATAATGTCAAAAATATCACAGCAGGTTATGGAATTGTGTATGTATTTTGTGGTCCCACTTGATGATCCACCCACATGAGCCACTGGAAAAAAAAAACAAAAAAAAAAAACATAATGGGAAAGTAACCCAGAGGCAGGTACAGCACGAGATGCCTTCTATCTAAAGGAGCCTTTATAATTAAAGAGATATTCAATTCATTATTCAGCCAATAAGTGCAGGTAATATATGATGGGCCACTATAAGTGTAGCTTGTGTCATATCTAGTTACATGTATAGTTTCTGTTCCTGGTGATACAGCTCTTTACTCTCCATGCTCCTCTCCAGCAGAGTGTGGTTCTGCTGACTCAGCAGATTGATTTGACTCAAGAGGTGGTGGTTCTCCTCTTCCAGATTCCCTTTCAGTCGACTCAGCAGCTACACACATAAGAAATATTTGAAGTCTGTTACCAGAATTATATATTTTTGTGTCTCCCAACATTAAAAAAAAAGAATCAAAACAAAATGTCCTGTTTACCTCACAGTGGTTGTCTAATTTGGTCATTGTTAGATCCAGGCCCTGATGTTGTTCCATTAGTGAATCATATCGTGCCATCCATCGACTCACTTCCAGCTGGGTGGAGCTTAATGAGGTCTTGAGTTCATTTATGCGCTGCTGAAGTCCTTCATTCTTCTCTGAGTGCTGTGATTGGCTCTCTGTCAATCTGCAGTGGGGGGACAAAAGAAGTGAAATAGAAAAGAGGCTGTTGAACCAGTGTGAGGGGACTCAGCATGCAGGCAATGTAATTTACATCTAACATTAAAACAAGCAAAGGGACTAAAAAAAGTGATTTCTTAGGGATGAATCAATAATTCTGGCATCCTGTCATATGAGGTAATAGCATACAGTCAACACAGACTCCACTGCAGCAGCCATTTCTGTGAATCTATCACTCTCCTGCACCGATGTCCATAGAGAAAATCACAGATTATAACTCTCACGTACATGAGAACTGCTGTTCCAATGCTGCCTAATTTGGTGAGTTTGCACCACTTATGTAAATTCAAATGAAGAATTTTAAACACCAAATTCATAGATTTCAAAAATTCATGATAAAATATTTGAACTAAATTACATAAGCAACAATGGATTAACAACAAACTGTGCTGTTTGGCACCTTGAGGTCAAATTGCAAATTTTCTCTATGGACTTTGGTGTGGGAAAATGAGGGGTTTAGGAACTTCAGTTTCCAGTCGCAAAAAGGCTGTCTGACAGTGACATAATATCCTCCAGTCTTATATCTGATGGTGACTGTATGGAAATACCACACCTGTCCACTTCTGTTTTTAGCTGCAGATTCTCTTGCTGCAAAAGCCGATTCTTCTGAATCTCCTGGTTTAGTTCCTCCTTCTCCTTCTGACCACGCCCCTCATGCTCTTCCCATTTCTCCTTCTGCTGCATCAAAACACAATACCTCCACAAAGGCAGAGCAGATGGGTTGTTACCATTCGAAAGTATCAGGACACATGGATGTGTTTAGTTGCACAATTAACATAAAACATGCAGAGATCTCCAATAATCTTAATGGTGTTTGTGTGCTTTAAAACGTACTTGCTGTGCAGCGTCCTGTGTTCGTTCTCTAGTGTCCTCTGTTTGTATTTTAACGATGCATGCTGACTGATCAGCTGCTCATACTCGTGTGCCTGCCTCTCGTGAACACTTAGTAGGCGTTCGTGGTCACTGAGAACACTTTCTCGAGCCCGCCATGCCTCCTCACGCTGTCGCTGCCATGACTCTACCTCTGTCTCCAAGGCTGTGACCTGGCCTTGTAGCACTGCATTCTGGGCCATCAGAGATGCACTCTGAGAGGAGAGTGTGGAGTTCTCCACCTAAGAAATCCATTAGAAATAGTCAGAATAAAACCCAAAGCAACACTGAGATAAAATCTGGCATTTTCCCAAATCAGTGTAACTGTAACTTCGTACCTGCAGCTTTGCTGTTTGTGTGTGTAGACCTGAATTCTGTTCCTGTAAGGTGGTGGCATGTCGCTGCAGTGCCACCATCTGGTTGTTAAGAGAAGTGTTCTGGCTCTCCAGCTGTTTGAGCTGTTCCTTCAACAGACTGCTCTCTGTCTGCAGAGAGGCATTCTGGAGAAAATAATGACAGGCATTACAACAACAACTCCATATTCAAGTAGCAAGTACTCCATGTGACTGTGGCAACACAAACACATGCATGGATAATGGTTTGTGATCAGTGCAGGAGAGACAGGAGCCTTTCTGTGGCAAATAAATCAGGAGAGAATGTACTGTACTTTTTTAACTTATAAATACAAATTATAAATATAAACCATTGTCACATGAGTTCACATCATGCTGACTGAATATCAGCTCCACACTACTGTCTCTGTTTCTCAGTATAGCGTTAAGATCCGGTGTCCCCTGGCAATATTCCTGCCTTGCACGAAGACAGACAGAGGCAACAGCAACACTGAGCCAGTAAAGTGAGACAAGTGAAAAGGTTGGAGTATGACTGAAAACAAAAAGAGGCTACCACAAGAAATTTCAGAGGTGAATTCTGCTGCTCAAAAAACATGTCATACAGGAGACTGACGCATCTTGCTTTTCATTTGATGGGTCTGATAGAATTGCTTTACAGTCTGTTTTCAAATGAAGGATAATGGTGGAAACCTTGTTTCACTGTTTCTTTTTGGAGGCAGATAAAGAACATAAACAGCAACAACAAAGAAAAAACAAATGTTACACTCTAGTTTTAAATATAAAATAACAAAATGAGAAAATATCATTAATACGACCATCAAATATTCAGCAGTTGAAAATGTTACTTACACTCTTTTCTACATCAATAAGATGATCTTTGATTCGTAGAAGCTCAGCAGTGGCTGACCCTTGACTCCCGACACCATCTGAGCAGGAAGTGTTTCTTTGATCGTCCTGTTTCTGACTCAGGGTAGTTACTGTCTTATGAGCCTAAAAAACACACATACAATCATATATTTATATAAATAGATAACATGCCTAATAAAGTTGCTAATGTTTAATGCATACAGCAGAATAATTTTGATTAATGACAATAAGACATTGGTCAGTAACATTGTCAATTAATTTGTGACTTTTTATTTCTTTAAGACTTTAAAATAATTAAAATGGAGAAAAATTGTTGTACAGCTGTTGATATCTTATGCCTTTATTTAGGCAAGCACAAAACATTCAGCACTGCTGTTTGGTAAAAGAAAAGCTCTTAGTTTCTCATTAACTTGTTACTGAAATCTCACGAAAGCTAGAGTGTGATTTTTTCCACTGTTCGTGTAGCTATTTAGGGTAAAAGGCAGGAAAAAAAGACATTTTGAAAGGCTCAAAGTAAAATAGAACCCAATTTCTCCTTGCTTGAGAGTGTTGTTTCTGCAATTACTTTATGTGTCAGAAGGAGGAGACAAACTTTCAACATTGTGTGTTTAATTGGCACCGAACTGAATTGGCTCCTAGTTTTCTTGTGTGTTTGTTATTACTGCAAGTGGGAGAAGCCATGGCATGTACAGTATGTCCTTACAGTGGTCAGCTCAGCACGCAGTGTAACATTGAGTGTGTTGCTCTCCTGAAGCTTCTTTTCCAAAGTGGAGATTTTCTCCTCCTTTATCTTTATTGTCTGCTGGACAGTTTCCTCTAGTCGAGACTCAAGTAACCTGTATCTGCTGACACACAGACAAACCAACACAAATTACACTTCCATTCATAACTGAATAACACAAAATAATAAGAGTGACAATACAGGTCTTCTGGAGAGTGGCTGTGTGACGTATAGACACTGAGCTATGCTCACTCCCTGCAAATAACCAGCATAAGAAAGAAATGCTATTTTTCAGTGGAAAAAAACTGTCTGCCAGTGGAAAAACAGGTGAAAACAGACTATAGATATGCACCTGCTTTGGTCTATGATATCTTAGGAATATGTTTGCCACTTTATCTTGCCATTAGACAACCTTATTGTACTAGAAACTAATGTTTCCAACTTGCTGATGGAGGTAGAACTGGATCACTGATAATCACTGATTTTCTCAGTGAACTTTGGTGTAGGGACTGAGCAGTTTACTAAGCAAAGCAAACTTTCCAGTTGGAAAGGGTTGTCTAATAGTGTAAAAATCTAAAAAATCATTATCATCATCATTTATCATTAGAGTTAAGGAGCTAAAATCTGTATTTCCATTTGTCCCTGCTGGCAGCCATGATAGCAACCACACATACCTGTCTTATGCTGGTATCAGATGCAGGAAACCAGCATGAGCAAATACAGCTCAGGTAGTGCTGACTATAACAGTACACCAATTCAACCACTCTGCAAAAAGTGAACTATCACATGAAATGAAGCAAGACTCATAACCTAAAAAGGGTCTAAGATATGAGAGACAGACACCTGTCGTCCAGTGTGTGCTCTTGCTGGAGGAGTTTTTCTCTGTTCAGTCCAATCTTCTCCAGTTCTTCACCGAGTCTCTCTAACTCCACATTTTTCTGCTGAACACTCAGCTTCTCTGACACCAGATCCTGCACACAAACATAATTTTTGTAAGACACAAAAATGAATACACACACACAACCATAAACGTAAATGCAGGTCTTGCCTAAAATAACATAAAGATCATATTATGGTTTACAATGCATGTAACTGGTCTGCATTTTTGTGACTACTAGTGCTATAAAGACTTGCACTTGTAAAAGAGAAAGATTCTTGTGAGCACCAGGAAGTATTGGTGCGCACAAGATGTATTCCAAGATCTCTGGAGTGCACAGGAGACCTCGAAGCGTACCCTGCTACATTTCTGTGTGGGTGTGTGTCAATGTAACTGTTGATACAGATCCTAAATGACTTTAAAATTGTCATAGGAGTCCTTATAATGAAGTCCAATGTTAAAATACAAGTAAACAAGCTCCTGTAAGAACACGTCACAGAAAACATAGCAGACTGCGCTGCCTGCTAGTTTCTGGTGCTCACAAGAAATTACTGCATGAGCATGAGAACCTCTATATCATGAGCAGCGGAAAATATATTGTGCGCACAGGAAACTAAAATCATTTTTTGTTGCTCATGTCCCTTTAGGGGCAAATATCACACGAGCATCCTCAACAAAAACAATCTCCTCATCTGTCCATGAACTATTTAACCTTTGACTTTGCCTTAGACAATCAATGCATTGTGTGTTTTTTAAAGTAAGGAACTTGTTTGCCAACAAAGCCACCTACAGTATAACATGCTCAGGAACATATGACCAATAAGATCATGTGATAAAAAAATGAAGCTGAAATTTAATAGATCGTGTCGTGGTTGTTTGTTCCATATGACCTACAGTTAGATTTTCTCCCATACTGACATTATCTTGCCATTCCACAATATGGCACATTTAAACCTACTGATGGAGGTAGCCCTGGATAAAGAACTCTTATTTGCCATGAAGAAAAAGTGCTGATTTTATTGATGGACCTTTGGTGTGGGGAATAATATCTAGTTTTTTGTGAACTTTGGAATTAGTGTGAATGGAAGCTTGATAAAATATACATTTTCAATATATTTATATCTTTGGAAACATTGATTGAAAATAAAAATTATGTTAACTTTTTCATGTTTTGCTGTTCTGAGGGTCATATTCCAACCATGACATTGAATTTGCTTAGTTGTTCAGGAGCTCTTGGTTCTTTAAGTGTGACAGAGACAGTAAATGAAATATGCATTTCCCAAGATAAGGATTCTTTCAGCCAACACAGCTATATTTAAAATGCTCAGAATAAAATATATCCATAAAACCATGTGATAAAACTGAAAGCTAAAATGTCAGCTCTCCTGACATCATTATTTCACTTGAGGAAAAGAAAGAAATTTGCACTTCAAAAATAAAGAAAATATTCTTAAATGTCCTTGTGAGTTCAAGATGTGATGTTTTTTTTTCCTCTCACCTCTCTCAGAGTAACCAGAGTTCTCTTGTCAATTGTGGCCTGTTTCTGCAGCTCCTTGTTCACCCTCTCCAGCTCTTTGCCTTTGACTGCTACCTCCTTCAGCCTGTCCACTTCCTTACTCAGAGTCATGCATTCTTTCTCCACTGTCATCAGTCTTCTGGTTTTCTCCTCCAGTTCTGTCTCTTTACCTTCTAGTAGAGTTCGAATTTTGAAACTCTCCTTTTCCAAATGCTTCCTGCCCTTCTCTGACTGCTCCAAGCCCAGTTGGAGCTTCTTTCTCTCCTTGTCTCCTTCCTCTCTCCTTTTCCGCTCCTCCTTTAGATCTTCTACTTCCCTTCTCCATTCCTCCTCTCGATTGTGGGTCTCTTGCTTTTCTCGCTCCAACTCTTCTATCACCTCTTTAGTCCTCTCTATTTTCTCCTCTAAGCAATGTTTCTCTTGATTCAGAGTTGCCACGTTCACCTCCAGCCTTTCGGCCCTCTTCTTCTCTGTTTGTGCCTCCTCTCTGACCTCTTCCAGCCTCCTCTCCAGCTCCTGTTTTTCTCTCTGTGCCTCCTTATACTCCTCCTGTAGGCTAGCCAGGCAAGTGGATGAGGCACGCAGGTTTTCCAGCGAGCAGCGGAGCTCCAGGTTCTCCTTTGTCAGCAGGCCATTCTCTACCTCATGCCTCCCCAGCTGCTGCAGCTGTTGTTGAGCCTCCTCGGCCTCCCGCTTCAGTCTGTGCACCTCCTGCTCTAGAGAGGAAACCTGCTTCTCTAGAGCCTCTGACTGCTCACTGCATGCCCGCAGAGACACCACCTGTAGGCAAAATTCAATACATATCATGTGCTAGTTTTTAGCATTCAGATTAGTTTTTAAGTATAAACACAAAAAGCAATGAATTATTTCATCAAAATGATCACCTCTCTGTTCAAAGTGTCCCTGCTCCGTTCCAGCCTCGCTGCCTCTCTCTCTGCCTCTTCACACCGAGCTGCCCTCTCCCTCAGCCTTTCGGCCTCCTCATCGAGTACTTTGACTTGTGATTCCAAACTGGCCAAACGGGAGCTGGCGTCAGTGATATTCTGGTGCAGTAAGCGGTTCTTTGCTTCCACCTCACGAACCCTAGCCTCACTGTTAGACTGTGCACGCTCCTGAAGAGAAGCCACTGCATCAGACAGGTGCTGCTTCTCACTCTCCAACTCTGAGATCTGAGTGGACAAGATGGATTAAACAAACAAGTGACAACAGAGAATGCATTTCAGTGTCATATTTTACCTGAGTGTGTTGGTGTTTTTAATTACCTGTCGATCCTTTTCTGCCCTCAGAATATGCAACTCTCTCTCAACACACTGCTTTTCCTTCAGTATTTCCTCTCCCAGAGATTCCATGTCCTGATTTGTCAATCTCTCCTGGTCCAACAAGCCCTGAAGACGCTCCAACTACCAAAAAACAAAAAAAAAAGTAACACAGATATTTCTAATAGAGAAAGTAGAAGCGTTTTTTCTCTGTAATGGTGCATTCACACTGCATGAAACCCAAATATTTTATGGAAAGAACAAACTAAATGCAAAATGCTACTTTCACGCAGAGCAACACATATTTGTGTGCTTGTTGCAAAAAAAAACATGACATGCTTGAATTCAAATTTTTCAGGTTGAACAAAAACTGTGTCCCAACATTTGTAGCACAAATGGAAAAAAGGTAGATGACTTGATAGATGTCACTATTTTCCTGTCTGAACTTAAATATCTCAATCTAAATAATAGCAAAATGTAAAATGCACAAATGTAAAATTCTACAGAATGTAGAATGCATCTGCATTCTCTGACATTCTCTGTGTGCTTCTCTTTCGTACAAAAACAAATGGCTCTGCCATATCCAGGTCTACCTTCTTGCTGAGACTCTGGTTCTCTCGATCCAGCTCTTGTGTGTGGAGCTGCTGCTCCTGCATGAGGTGATTCTCCTCCTTCAGTCTCTCTATGGAGGCCTGCAACTCCCTGTTTTCTTTCTCCAGCTTCAACACTCGACTGGAAACACACTCGTTCAGCTCGTGGACCAACGACTTACGAGCTGCAGCAGAGACAGTAGCTTTGTTTATAACAGAGAAAAAAAAATATTCCTGAACATATAAAAATATTCCTGAACTGGGGAACATAGAAAAGTAGATTGGGAAAGTTGTCAGGGAAAAAAGCCAGGGCCTTACTGTCTGTGTTAGTGTTGTCATGGTTCTTGGCCAGCTGCTCCAGCTCCCAGCCGAGATGAGCGGACTCATTCATACTCTGTTTATGTCCGATCTCCAGCAGCATGTTCTCCTCCACCAGCTCCTCCAGCCTCTGACGTTCATTATCCCTCTCCTTAACAAAATACACAGACAAAAAATTTGCAAATAAGTCAATATATTGTCAAACTTTTAAATGACACAGGAAAAAAATCTATTTACTTTAATACATTATCAACTTTTGTGACATAATGACATGAATGTTTAAAAATCTTTGCTGACATTTATGACCACAAGTGTGCAAAAGTGTCTAATTTTTCTTGTAGAAATCCTTTTAAAACAGCTCAACAGTGACCTTCTGGTTTAGAATAATAAATTAAATGTACAAACATATTTGCATATGCCTACAACAACAAGTACAGTGCTTTACCATTTCAAGGTCATGTATTTTTGCTCGTAGTAACAGGTTGTCTTTCTCTAGTGTATGAAGTTTTTCAAAGCGCCCCCTGGAGGCTGACAGCTGCTCTTCTAGCAGCATCTTTGTCTCCACCAGGGTCAGGTTGTCCTCTCGAAGCTCCTGAACAACCACACACACACAAACACACACAGGCAGTGCCAGATGCCAATCAGTTGGGGTTTATAAAGTGTTTGTGCTCCACTTTCAGTTAAAATCTCTATGTATCATAAAAGCACTTTCTACTCGGGCAGCAAAAAATCTGAAAACAATCAATTTCACCTTCTAAAATGTGAATATTTTTTCTTATCCTCCATGACACTAGACATTGGTTTGTGGACAAACTAAATGTGTTATTATGGCAATTATGGCAGTCTCTACACGTGTCATGTGACCAGTATGTCATAGGAAAAAGTGGGACTGTACCTCAACTCTGGTCTTGTAGAAGTGAACATCGTTGAGTTTTTCTTTACATCTGGTCAGTTCAGTCTCCAGTTTATCAACCCTGGACGCTTTTTCCCTCAGTGAGTCCACCTCATCCCGGTAAACTCGGGCCAAACGAGCCTCACAAGACAGGGACTGGTTCTAAAACGCACATATGAAGCATTATCATCATCCTCAGCATTTTTCCACACATGCTTAAAATGTTTGCACAATAGCCACAAACTAAGCATATACAGAGCTGACACTACAGCTGAGAAATTGGTCCTGACCTCTTGTTTCTGTCGCTGTAGCTCCTGATCCAGACGTTCCACTTCATGTTTTGAATCCATCAGTTGTTCAGTTTTCTCTTCTCTATAAACACACAAACACAGAAACACACCAACATTAAAATACAGTGGTGTAAATAGGCCGAGCAAAGAGAGCTAAGGACTTTTCACAGGAGGCAGATTTATTCCCAATAAGATCATCATCATCCTTTTCCTCACATACACTACCAGTCATAAGTTTGGACACACTTTCTCATTTAATTCAATGAGAAAGTGTGACCAAACTTATGACTGGTAGTATATACTTCAGGCACTGGTATAGTGAAATTAGATTAAGACTGAGCGAGAGATAAATTGACTAATATTATTTCATTTTTGATTATTACTATCCACTCCAATCACATAGAGTCGAACAGTATTTCCGATTTTCCACCAAGTACCACCAGAGGAAGCTCATGTACCGTACCACAGTTTGAGAACCATGAATCTACATGGTTTATTCTGCAGAGTGATTTAGAGTAGGATTGAGTTCATCTCCAAATACATGGTTCCTCATGTGATTACATAGTAGACTGATCAAAACAAGACACCATAATAAGCTATGCTGGGACTATAATGACTTCCAGCCGCTGCTTCAGTCAAAACAGTTCCATTTTAAACCAGTGAAACACATAAACTGTGGATTTCAAGGTACAATTAGCTGTTGCTTTAGTTTGTTTACAAATTCCTTTAAGATACATTGGCATCCAATCATCTACATTAGATGGATCAGATTTTAAACCCGCTCACAGTTTGTGCTTGGACCCACAGACTTACAGTTCTTGTCTGTATTTGCGGAGCTTGGATTTGGTGTCAGCAAGCTCCACAGTCAGATGCTGTTTCTCTTCTTTGCTCAAACCAGACACAGTCATAGCCACTCCTCTGTCGTTAACTCCCACTCTTCCAGAATTCTGCCCTCGCTCTGGGCTACTCATACCCAGGTTCCTGCAGCCTTCCTGCGGCTGCTGACTGAACAGGTAATCCCTCTCCTGGGTCAAATCCAAAATCACCTGGAAAGTAGGATTCTTGTTTTACCACTGTAATAATGCTACAAGAAGACTTTTGCAAATATGGAATATCTCCCCACAAAATCTTTTGGAACAGCATTAGCACTCTGGACTAGGGCTTGACAAAATGGGAAAAAAAAGTCTTATAACAAATTACTTCTTTTACATATGCAATATTAATATATATTATTTATATATTATTTATTCGATATGGCTTTTAAATAATATCTGGATATTTTGTTAGGCTATATCCTGACATACAAGATATATGGGCATATAAAGCTGCACACAGGTTGTTTCTCTTGACTCATGAAACGTTTTCTTTTGAGATGTTTGAGATGACAATACACTGTAAATCTCTAAAATAATCTAAAATAAAATATCTACTCTTTATTATCTGTATTGCATGATTACATTTCATTTCGGATAATTCCTGGTTTATTTCTTTGGCTTTTTAATGTTAAATGAAGGATATTTATGTACTTCACAAATGTATTCAATATAATAAATATGATGATTATCAACAGCCTTTAAACCCAGGAAAAGTCATCACAGCTACCTTATCACAATATGATGTTATCCAAAATCTAAAAACTTATCTTGTCTCATGTAACAATATACTGTAAATACAATATCGATATATTGCACAGCTCTACTCTGGATCAATTTTTTTTTTATTTATGTCATAGAAGTGTTAGTAACATAATACTATCAGCCAGGCTGTGGTTCTTATGTTTCTTTACCTCAATGGCTTTGTCTCTCTGGTCAATCAGTTGCTGTAGAGACGCAGCCATGGTACGAGACAGAGGTTCCAGCTCTTCGTGCCCAAGCTCTGTTCCTTCTTCAAGCCAGGAAAGGTCAAGGACATTTAACTGGTTATGTGTGACCTGCAACACACAAACCCAAACAAACACATTCAGTGCTCTAGCACTATATATTTTTTTCTTTTAATATTAAACCGCAGAGTTTGTGTGATGATCTGGCTCCAGTATATGGATGATTATTTAACCAAACGGTGTTTGGATCAACAAGGATCAACACAACAACATCACGCTAGCCAGAGAACAGGAAGATGATAGGCATCTGCAACGTCCTGGAAATGCACCGACAAGGAGTGATGTTTTTTGCTCTATCTCCACTGTTACTAATATAAAAGGTCAATTTTAAGGTTCCTCCTTCACTAAACAAAACAATGGAGGGTATTCAATGCAGCTATCAGTAATGTCTATAATCATTTCTTCTGTTTAAATCTTGATTATTAATGCTTAATGTATTTAAGTTGGTAGCAGAGAACTCCTTTGGTTAAACTCTACATTCTGACAGCTACAGTATGTTTACTCAGTGACATGAGTCTATCAGTCTCAGGCTCTGACAGTAAAATGTAGAAACTTTTCCAGTACCCCACACCACTTTATCCAGTCAGGAGCCAAAACTTTACAAAAAAGGCAGTTCCCTCCACCTGTGAGGTTTGACTGTTTGTCAATGAATCAATGCCCCACCCTGCCACACATGTTCATAAGGTGACAAAAGAGATGGGAGTGGAATGTTAATGGCAGCGACAGACAGGAAGTTAGTCAAACATTAGCCAAATGACAAAATGACTAACAGCAGCTTTAATTATTACAAATATCTAATTAGTCTATGAAATCGGAAAGTAAAGGCTGTTTTTCACAAGAGCAAATATTTACATCGACAGCGATTACAATAAATGTTTGGATTTTTCCCACCAAATTAAGCCCTTGATCAGTGGTCGTGATTAAACGCATAATGAGGCTTGTCCTTGATGCACCATGGACTCAAAAACTCCAGCCGAAAGAAAAGGCCAATGCAACTTCAAAAAACATGGCAGACATCAGGAACCATGGTAGAAGTAAACATCTGCAACCACATGTGTTCTTGTGCTTGAATAACATTAAATTTACATTACATTTTAAAATCAAAACAGTGATTGCCAAACTATGTAATGTGTAGCAGAATCAAGCAAACCATTGTTAGACCAGTGTGAAAGGGCACATAATTTAACATAAGATAGAGGTACTGTCTCATTTTCATATAAAATGACTATTTTTTTTAAAACAAAATGGAAAATTGAAGGACGAATAAATGTATCAGAAGGCAGCAATATGGTCATATCAATGAAAATGTAGCAGCTCACAAAATTGTAGGGGGTATGGCTTACAAAGCCTGATAACATGTTTTATTATACTTTTCTGAGGAAGGTCACTCCCGGCTTGATGGAGGAACTGTGAAACTACAAATGCAAATCATTATGTTTTTGTCTGTCAGGTTATTAAAATACAGTATATCAAAATAACATTACTGGAAAGGATTACATAATAGAGTGCATTTTGTGGATTTTAACTACCTACGGCGAGTAAAACTTTATTTTTCAGACTTGTGCCTGAAGAATGTTAAATGTTTTGTTGGTGGCAGGCAAAAAGACCCTCATGAAAAAATGGCTTTCACAGGAGAGCCAAAGTCTAAATATGTGGATGGACATTTATAAGATTGAGACGATAACGGCATATACTACAAAAGGGATTTGTTTATGTCATTATGTAAGGCCACACAGGCCGGACTTTAACTTTGCACTGTATATGTGTCTGCATATAAATATATGTGTATCTTTATATACATATACTATATAATCAATAACAACAAAAATCACTCCCTGTATGTTGATGTGCATGTTATGTTTGTTTCTTTTTCCTCATTTCTGCTTTAAAAAAGTAAAAAATAAAAAATAAATAACAAAATTAAAATAACATGAAATATTTCCTGATTTAAAAATCATGTCAGATGCCAGAAATAGATGTGAGTGAGGGTGTGAGACCATCATGAGCCCACATGTGACAGCAGTGAAAGACTGCTCTTGTGACTCCACTGACAGTGAAGAGCTCAAACGGTCACCAGACTAGAGCAGTAAGCATGGTAGGTATTTGCCAATCTTGGTAAATGATTTAGGATGATTTCACCAAAATGTTGTTATGGTAAAACACCACATCGTGATGAGTGTATCAGTATCATCAATTGTAGGCAACTGTAGACAACTGTAGCACTGTACTGCACTGACCTCCTGGATGTGAGAGACGATGACAGCCTGGGTCTCGATGTCCAGCAGCTTGATCTTCTCTATCATCTCCTCCTTACGCTCACACTGACCATGTAAGCACACAGACGGAGTGGAATTGAATACAGTTGTTTGATTTTCAAAATTAAGATAAAACCACAACTCAAAGCTTCGTGGAAATTTCAAAATGTTTATTTTTAATAAATGTAGGCTGCACAAAGAGCAATTTAACAGCATCTAATCAAATTAATTGGAAATTATCTTCATAATAGATCGGTTTGAATAATTAAAAAAAGTTCTCTAAGAATTTGGATTTGTAGACAATACAAAACATCTAAAAATATAATTTCCAGGTTTGGGAAACAGTGATCAACATTTTTCAATATTTTATGGACCGAACAACTAACTGATTAATCAACTATAAAATTAACAGATTAGATGATTATGAAAATAATCATTAGTTGCAGCCCAAACATCAACATCATCTCCCTATCTTCCCACTCATGCCTCCCTCATGGCCTTGGACTTTCATGGAACCAGTAAGACCAGAAAAGGTAGGGAGGGAGACAAAAGCAGGGAAGACTCAACTTTACTTAACTTTTTTTTTTTTTTTTTAACCTAGTTAACTTTCAACTCACCTTCATGGCTAATTCTCTTGCCAGTTTTCATCCCAAACTTTGTGTTCTTTTGTTTGTTTTTATTAATCTAATCATACATGTTGTTATTGTTTCATTTCTTCTGAACAACAAATGTGGAACTGCAGCAAAGTGCAAATGCTGCTACATTACCATTTCTTAAGTAGACACTGTGTTACCTCAGGCTTAATGTACTTTTTTAGATCTGAAACAATGTAATAAATATTAAAAGAAAACTTTCTGTGCTTCATTTGATTCCAAATCAAGATAAACTGCTAAATGTTGCTTTACATTGTTTATATGGATTTAAAAAATGTTGTGACTATTGAATTTCAATGATTGACCCTGATTGAACCTTTTAAGGTTGAACCTTTTCTGTTCTTTTGCCTTTTATTTGGACTGTCACTCTCGGGCTGCAACAATCAATTGATAACTAAATTAATCGCAAATTATTTTTGACAAGTGATGAATCAAAAAATTAAAACACTTTGTCTGATTTTTCAGTTTCTTAAATGTGAATATTGTTGGGTTTCTTTGCTCCATAAAAAAAAAAAATTAAAAGTATAATTTTGACATTTGAAAACATAATTTTGCAGTTTTTCAACATTTTCTGGAACAAACAACTAATTAATAAATTAATTTACAATAATCCACAGAATAATCTATTATGAAAATAATCATTAGTTGAAGCCCTGTTTATATCTTTTAATTTGTATTTTTCACCCAATGTATCAATTTCTTTGTTGTTTTTAATGTCTCTGTACAGCAGCTAGACTCTACCATTGTGCTTGAAAATAGATGAATGATCAAACCTGATTTGTTCTGCCCATATAAACTCTTACTGTGCAAAAAATAAATATCAAACATTTCCTCGTACAGTTCCATAATCCTGATGACTGCTGTTGAGGGAAACCATTGATAGGACTCCATGTGTTTTTAAATCCTGCAGTCCCACCCACAACCAGTCCCACCCTGCACCTTATCAGAGGACACACTAAACGGCTGGGCTCAGACATGCAAAACCAAACAGACACACACACACTTCCTGGGAGAGACTGGGTGGCACAATAAACTGCTGTGTGTGTTCTGTGCTCTTTATGTGTGTGTGTGTGTGTGTGTTACCTGAACTGCACAGCCAAGTAGCAGCAACAAAAGTCTTTTCAGTTCTTCCATACTCTTGGCTACAGGGAAAGAAACAGGGAGACATAATGTTTCTTAGTAAAAAAAAAAAAAAAAAAAAAACTAAAAAAAAAAACCACTGAACCATAAATTATAATGCAGGCGAATAAAAGTGGAAAGAACAAGTTGTTGCAAGAAAAAAAGTGATTAAAGCATCTTTGAGCATAGCGTTTGAAGAAATGATCTTAAGGTTGATGTCGGTGCCTGAGGCTGTGTCACTGTACACTTTGCTCAAACAAACCTTTGCATTTCTATTAGCAAAAATAGCTTCAAGGTGACTCAGCAAGAAAATGAATTCTCCTGGAGACCATTCGCAATGATGTCATGGCAGAAGAATCACAGATGGAGAAAGTGCATGAAGATACATATAAACACCCTTTTTTTTTTTTAAATAAATTTACTTCAGTAAGTACTACTTGCCATATTAGAATGGCAGGGAGGCAGCCTGATTTTTTTCAGTTGGTAATTTATCTTGTGTGGACAATTCATCTCTAAATTACATGTGAGAGGCCAGTGGAAATATGTAGGACTTGATCAACAGGACTTTGTGTTACCTGATATTGGATCTTTGGCGATGCAGAGAATGTTGGGAAGGGGCATGACGATTAGCTGCTGTAAGTTCACCTGTAACAGAAGTTTGACGGGTTGAGAGAGACAGAACAAATAAATTCTAATGATGATGTGATGATAATAGGCCCGGTTACCAATAGAGAACTAGGTTAATCTGTAGCCCAATGGGAGCAACAAAAACATTAAGGTGGATCACTATTCCACACACATCTTTGATGCAGGTAAACTAGAGCCTGAGAGATGCTGAACTTTGTTAGGTATAATGATAGAAAATGGTTAAAATTAATTACATTGTGGGTTGATATTTGTTTTTCATGACATTAATATTCATATAATAATAATAATAATAATAATAATAATAATAATAATAATAATAATAATAATAATAATAATATAAACATTTCTTTATTTATACACTACCGTTCAAAAGTTTGGGGTCACTTAGAAATTTCCTTATTTTTGAAAGAAAAGCACTGTTTTTCAATGAAGATAACATTAAACTAATCAGAAATACTCTATACATTGTTAATGTGGTGAATGACTATTCTGGCTGCAAACATCTGGTTTTTAATGCAATATCTACAGAGGTGTATAGAGGCCCATTTCCAGCAACCATCACTCCGGTGTTCTAATGGTACATTGTGTTTGCTGATTGCGTTAGAAGGCGAATGGATGATTAGAAAACCCTTGTGCAATGATGTTAGCACAGCTGAAAACAGTTTAGCTGCTTAGAGAAGTTATAAAACTGACCTTCCTTTGAGCTGGTTGAGTATCTGGAGCATCACATTTGTGGGTTCGATCTAACCTTGACTATATTTTCTATTCATTTTGCAACTCATTTGATAAATAAAAGTGTGAGTTTTCATGGAAAACACAAAATTGTCAGGGTGACCCCGAACTTTTGAACGGTAGTGTAAATACTGGGAAACATTGGAAACAGGGACAGAGCAGAATGATAACTCAGGGTAACATTGTTGTTGCTCTCCATGCTACATCCTTCTGCTGTGCCCGGTGATTCTGCACGTTTACACAACTGATAGTGTCTGCAAAAAGCTGTTTACTCTTCGACTTTGGTCAACTGAAAATTTTGTAGAAATAAATCAAAGTCCAACCACAAACTGATCCAGAGTTTGAGTCAGTTGTGTGTGCATATGTAGGCGGCCAGCAGGAAACAGCCTCCTGTTGACACAGACATGAAGGGAGGGAGAGAGATTCAGGAAAGGAACACCCCACTAGGAGGGCATGCTTTCCATTCCTGTATATCCTCTGTTGTCTCACGGACACACCTGACTGTCCAGGGCCAAAAAAATTCAGGACTAAATCCAACTGATTACATTTGCAGAATCGGGAAAGGTTGGAAGAAGGTGTCTTCATCAATAGTTCAGATTAATCAAGTTGTTTTGAGATACAGAAAGGATATTAATGATTAACCTACAATGTATATTTCATTTTGTAGGCATGTCAGGCCTCACATGCTGGTGCACTTATGTTTTATAACAACAGAGGGCAGTCATTAACCAAAACACCAACAAAGTTAGCAGAAGAAGTAGTACAGGTAAACAAATATGCAGCGAGATGAAAAGGCCTTTTAACTGGGAGCTTCACCTGGACTAGGGTATAGATTAGATCACATGTTGCTAATCTAGCATAATCCAGCAGCGCTCCAATTGTGATTCCAGCAGAGGACAGTGTTTCTACAGTTATGGTGCTATAAATTGAGATCACTACATTTTAAACATATCAACACGGCTCTAACAGAAGTAAATCAAATTTCCACTACAACAAAGTCTCTGGATGTAAATCCTGTTGACTGGTGGAAAGTGAATGTGCCATGACTGGCTCTGTAATATCTGTGTTATGGCTGCAACTGACGATTCTTTTAATGAGATAAATGATTGATCTGTTGATTATTTTCTCAATTATTTGACTAATAGTTTGGTCCAAAAAATGTTGAAAATTATTTCCCAAACCGGGAAATGATGATGTTCTCAAATGTTGTTGACAAACCAAAATGATTCAGTTTTAATGGTTTTTAATCGATTATAAACATAGTTGATGATTAATTTAGTAATAGATTAATCGAGTAATTGTTTCAGTCCTAAACTGTGCATCTCGTGTGGAATGCTTTGCAACTGACCCACTGTTAATTACTGTTGCAAAATAAAACGAGTAATACAGGCCAACATGAGCAAATGTTTTGAACAAGAGGCGGATTTTTACATTTATTTTTAGTGATTTGCTATATCAGTATAATATAATCATTACTCATGTGCCACAAACATACAATCTTACAGAGAAAGAAATTATTATTATTTCTGTTATTGTTTCTATTATATATTTATTGTAAATAATTTACCAAATATTGATAATAACCAGTTATGTTTTGTTTTTTTCCCCTCACGTATGCAAATGTGCAATTCTAGTTTAGAGAAAGATATAATTGTATGGACCTATGCTGATTTAAAGTTATTGCTGTGAGGACACTGATGGACCTATGGACATTTTGTCTGATCCATCAGCTGCAGACATCTGTTAAGTTCACATGTGACCTTTTGCATGTCAAATATGAACCTCAAAGAGAAGATTCACAGTTCTACATGGCCTGTTCAGTGCACATATTTGGCCAGTCACAAATTAATGATACATAATGGTTTGAACTTAAGTATCTTTTGCTACTAGCAAGGCAAATAAAAGCACTATCAGCTTACACTACAGTTCAGTTAAGCTGCAGGGATAGTTTTGAGCAAGTGAGTGTAGAGGTAGACCACTACCTGTAAGATAAGGTTGCACTGACTGACCTATAAACCAGAATGTAATGAGAGAACATGCCAGTCTCTTGCTCTCCCCCTTCTTAAAAACACAGACGCACAGTGAGTACAGTGTGAATAAAACATGTGAGTTGGCTACCAGATGTCTTCAAGGCCTTCAGCTCAAAATCACCGACTGGAAGCTTTGCCACAGGCTCAACAACAACTCTGAAATAAGCAATAAGTATACAGTACTCTCAGAGAGCACGCAAGCATAACAAAATGTTCCTCATTTTTCAATTCACCACTACCATTAAATGATCATGATTAATTGCTTCAAAACCAGAAAACTAATTGAAACAGCTTTGCAGTTTTTAGTTGCCCAAATATTACAAGAGAAAAGTCCTGTTATATTCTGAAGAATCACAAGGGTGCGGCCATGTGCAACACTGCACATAATTATAATGTAGGGCTTAATGTTAGCCAAGGCAGAGCATTTATATGTCACTCTGAGTCTTCTTAGCAGAGACTAGGCAAAATGCATACAGTAACAGGAGGGCACTATATGGAGCGAACACTGTGGAGATTGATGCACTGAATGACACACAAACACGAAATGGCCACAGGATCACTGGATGCCCGGGGAATTCGTCTGCACTTAAAGCTTCTATGTGTAACTTCTGTCACCAAAACACAGCTCGCATCGTTATCCCCCCTGTAAAGCGGAGCGCACGAAAAGAGCAAGGCAGTGAATCAGTGACACTTTTTCTAATAGTTTCTCAGTGGATATAGCTAAAAAAAAGAAGCTGCTGAAAACAAACATGAACTGAGCTTCTGCAGTGAGTGACAGAGACAACTCTAGGTCCATATTACAACTGTTTACTGGCATCTTGCCTTATTAGCTTGGCTGTTATACTGTTGTTTTGTAACTTTATTAACACTAATTTCTCTGTTTCCATATGGGTACATTTTCTATAAGCGTATGGATATGAACCAAATGAATGTAGTGCATGAGCAAAATTTTGTAATAATTAAAACTATATACTGTATATATTTTTTTATTATCTTTTTTTTTTTTTACTGAAACCTCCCTGACAGGAGAGAAAAGTTCTTTTATCACATAAATTGGTCCCAAGATCTGTCATTTGTTTAGAACAGTGCTTCCATTTGGACCAAAGGGATTATGGTTTTACTGCCATGTCTAAGGTCAGTGCTAACGAGCTGGTTGTTCATTATTGATGAGGCAGATAAAATTACACCATTCCTTCTAGCTAATACCATCTGTACACATAAACACATTGCCCAGCTGCCATTTACCATCAGTGCTATCTCTCTAAATGCTATGAGTAAATGCTTAACAGTTAATGAAAATACACTATACACTACAAGATCGCTTGAGTGTGTGGTTGATAGCTAGGATCTATAGACATCCTCCTGCAGCAACATCACCAGCACAATCTGACCCTTAAAATTGACAAGGAATCAATACAGCTTGCTACAGTGACCTATTTACACACACACACACACACACACATCATGGCCCAATAATCCATTGGCCTCTCATTTCTGATCCAAGATCAATAAAATGGTGGCAGCTAGTAACAGATCTGACTTTCTCTAAGCCACTGGGTTCTATGTTGGAATCTCACAAACAAAAACCTGCTCCTGACCTCCCAAGAAGCTCTGCACTGGTCATTCATGGCTACATCAAGCCATATTTATTCATGCTGTCACAAAAAAAAATCCACAGATTCATGTTTTTAGCCAAATAGCAAGAGCATTTCCTGATCCATCCTGTTCAAAAGGCTGTCTTGTACTTTGTACTTTTATCTGATGTATGAATCATGGAGTAAGAAAAGCTAATAGAAGTCAAGTCAAACTACAGTTAGCCAGTGTTCCCACAGTGTCAATACACTCCCCAGTCTTGCAATGTCAACAAAATAATAATAATAATCCTGAATATGGATCCAAACGTCAACCAAAATATTCCAAAAATGTAATTAAAATCCATATCTCACTTGTAATTTAACTTCAAGAAAGACTGCATGCAATAGGCTTTACATTATACAATGAGCTGCATGTATAGTGGGGTACAAATAAAGAAAACCAGGACCTTATATTTAATAACGGTACTCAGTAATGTTTTTTTTTTTTTTTTTTTGGTACTCAACTCTCTCTACAACAACCAAAACACAAAGCTTCGGATTCTAAGATAAGAAGAAATTAGTTCAAGCTTGTGCACGCATTAGTCATCTACATCCATTTCCACACCCAAACTATCATTTATAATTAGCATGGCCCATCCTTGTTTACCAGCTGCTTTATCATCAAGTTACATTGTTGTGCCATTTGCCAATGCCATCTGTTGTATTCACCAACAGGTCACCACCAAAAATCTATAATTATAGGAGGCAAGAAAAACAGGTAGAAAACAGTTAAAAACAAATGATATTTCAAACATAGGTAGCTGGTTGATTCATGCAAATTGTGTGTGACACACAAACAAACTCAACACACAGTGGGAGTAAAACACAGAACCCAAGGTCAACATACACACAGTCCACCCAGCTACTGTGTGTGTGTGTGTAATAGGCCAGAGAATATGGAGTCCAAAACATCCCATTTAGGCTCCGGGCTTTGTTCTGCAGTTCCCACGGTAACCGCGGGGGAAACTACAGTGAGAAAGGATAGGGGACAGCAGACAGAAATAGTTCAATTCTGTTCAACTGATCAATTAACTGATTCATAGTCCCAGTATTTCACTGGACTACTTGAAAGGAAAACCCAGCAGAAGTGGGAAAAGAGTTATTCTTTGTATTCATAGCATTCATAGCATGTGATATCAGGTTACTCTCCTTTGTACAACAGAGGGAGCAGAAGGGAGGTGGCGGGCACCCCTCCTCTCTCTCTGTAACACACACACTGACACACACTGACACACAGAGTTATTGCTTTGTCACTGGGGAGACTGAGAGGATTCACTGAACCAGCCAGTGTCTACTGGGACATCAACTAATTATAAGAAAGCCAACGCCTAGCCCCAGCTGGGTGCATGTTTGTGTGTAATATGGCTTTAAAAAATTATTCAGACTCCTTTCTCCTTTTACATACTGTATTTATAACTGTTTTAATTTTGCCCTTCAACGCACTCTCAATAATATAAATTTCATTGTTTTTTCCCCTGCCTCCTCGTTGTGGTTCAATCTAGAGCAGATTTTCATGAAGGAAATATTTGGCATTCATCTCGTTCTCAATCCGGAACAGTCTCCCTGTCCCTTCCTGTCCGAGAATCTTCCCTATAATAAAATGCCACCAAAATGCTTCACTGCAGGGATGGTATTATCCATGTGATGGCCACTGGCTGGTGAAAGGCTTCTCTAATATTTCACATTTGGTTGAAACTGATCAAAGAACCTTTTTCCTTACTCAAATCAGTCATCTAGATTTAACTTAAAATGGCTGCGCCATAAAGGCCTGATTGTTGCAGTGCTGCTAAGATGGTCGTTCTTGAAGTTGTTTCCCTATTTCTGCAGATGAATGCTGAAGTGGCACCTGGGTTTGAAGTCGCCATCCAAACCAGAGCTTGAACTTACCCCTGCCTGAAGAAATGTTGGTACTACATTTCCATGTTCAAAGTCCACTGAAATGGCTTGACATCCAGTCCCATTGCAAGGAAAATTGAAGCAAACATGATACTTTGTTTTTTTCTGTCATGCCACCCCCCTTTTTTAACCAGCTAAAAAATGGGGGGTGGCACCATTCAATCAAGCAAGGCTGGAACAAACCTCAGCAGACGCACAACAAAAAGGCACCATAGAGGGCATTAACAAAGTTACAGTGGAGACACAAATCCTTCACTTCAGTCCTTAAAAGTAAGTATGAGAGGACAAAATTAACAGACTGACTCAAAACACAGTCAAACTGTGATGCCTGCTGACCACCACACTGCCTATCCAGTTGGCTTCTTCATCCCTACCATCAGGCATTAACTGGTGAGAAGCTACATGCCTTCTCACCTCAATCATTTATTCCATCAACTCAGATTTGGTTACCAGAATGGGTGTGCGAATGGAAGTGACTGACAAAATAATGTTTACGTGTGTAAAATTTCCTCCTTCCAAAAAGATTTGTTCTGACTGGAATTTACAATCCCATTATTTACATGGACACAAAAGAAAATGCATCCATTTAAGTTGGAATGGACTATGCTGACATGTGCAGTGCTTTAATTCTCTTCCAGTACAAGCAGAAGATGAAGCTTCTCTTCTGCTTCCATAGTAAACAAACACTGCCCATGTCTGCTTGTCCCCTTGCTGTCCAATATCTGTCTCATTTTCCTCCTCTTTGGTGTCTGTTCATTAATCATTTTCGGAATGGAAAAACAAAATTAAAATATGTTACGTTTGGGTGGCTCAGACACATGATAGCACCAAACCAGGAAGTCATGATCAGATTGACTGATTATATGAACACTGATCCGAATGACGATCAGCATGTACCAGCCTTTGTTCGGAATGAAATTTGTTTCCAAATCGGATCACAGTTTTTTGGATTGCCATGTTTACGTGACATATTTTTATGTGTATGTAAACAATCTCATCTAAGCTCCAAAAGGAATATTATATACACTATAGAATGACATGACATTCTGAAATGGCAGGCTCACTTAATAAAAGTAAAAACTGGCTTGCTCCATTTTTACTAGACTTTAAAACATTTAAAGTCTGTCCCAAACTCCACCATTCTGAATACTTCTGTTCTGTTTTTGTTGCAGTTACTGAGGCTCATAACTCTTTGAATTAAGGAGTGTAAACATGTGTGTGGTTGAGTGTGTTGTAATGTACTGTGGTTAGAGATTAACCATGAACAGATTAACCCAGTGCTGACCAGAATGACCTACTTTACACCAAGTGAGGCTAAATGATGTGGGGAAAATATGAAACCGCAATTTTTCTGACAGATTTTGCCATTGAATACCATATTCAATTAAACTGCAATGTTGCTAATTGTGTTTTTTGTTTAAAATTGTATGCACAACGTCCTGTGGCACAAGTACCACACAATTTTACAAGAGAATTAAAAAAGCTCACAATTATAAGCAACCACTGTTTAACAGCAGTACACTGCCACAACTGTGTGAGGTTAGAGCTTAGAGTCAGCATGGCATGACTGTAGCTCCGTCAAATCAACTGCATCTGAGCACCTGATCCCCGATTTGAACCAAAACCTCACTGTGCACATGCACAGACATGCACACATTATGTATGCCTCTGACCACTTGCTATGATAAACTTTGATGGGATGGTCTCATTATATCACACTAGATTCTGCAGCTGCTTTGTGGCAATTCTCACTATTGTGTTCTCCCCTACATTCATTCAGCAGTGGTGCTCCACCCATGCTTAATTGTGAGGGCTAAAATTTCACACAGTCATTAATATGATCCACATCCACATACGCAGAGAATATATGAATGGTGGAGTGTAAAAATCAAACCAGTGTCTTTCTGTGCAAATGTCACACTGATCAAGCAAGTACGATAAAGAACAAACAGTCGGGGTGACCCCACTGAGGATGTTCTTTTGTGTCATTTTGTAAAGTCATATTGGTAAAGTGAGGACGTTCTGTCGACCTTTAAAATGTTTTTTTGTTGGTTAAATGTTATACAACATGTCTATGAGTTTCCTCACTACGAATGCTGTGCAAAAGTGTGTGTGTTTGTGTGCTGACATCAGCATTGTCTATGACTGCACTTCTAAAAAGCTGAACTGTCATTTTAAAGATACATTTTGTAGGAGTAAGAGAGAAACACTGCAGTGTAAGATGGTGGCCCTTCATTAAACAAAGCCTAAAGTACATATGAAAGGCTAATTCCAAGGATACTATAACCAATTTTTTTTTCAAGGATAACTTACTATAAGCATAGGTAAACATACATATAGCAAGTTATACAGTATACTCAATATTTGTTCAATAAACTCTCCTTAATGTTACACATTTTAAACCGGAGGACCCAAAATAGTCACATTTAGTAAAGGAGCAAGTGTTGAGAAAATCGTCACACAGAGATTCCTCTATTTGTTTTTAACTCTAAACTGTGTCTGCTGTTACCACGATAATGTCAATCAAATAAACAAAACAGACAATAACAAAGACAAATATAAAGAAAATAAAGACGAAGCTCAAACATGGAAAGATCAAAAACATGGTCACATGGAACCATGCTGGCAGAAAATTAATATGCAAAAGTTGTTCATGAGTTCAACACTGAGTGTTACTGGGATTGATAACAACAAAATGCTGAATGCAGCACAGCTGCAGCTTTGGAGCTAAGTTCTGACCCTCTGTGTGTGTGTGTGTGCGTGCGTGCATACCTGGTAGTACGTCCTGATGTGTCTGGTGAGAACAGTCAGGTTGTGGAGACGAAGTGACACATCATTGTTCACGTTCTTGTTCAGCCTCTGATTACTTGGACTGGGGTCACTATGGAGACACACATACCACAGGAGCACACAGACTGATGTTATTACAGGCTATTTGAGACAAAGATCATTATACACACACACATGCACATGTTCCAGATCCATGGTAACTATTGTGCTGGAGAAGGATTTATGCACACATAACACATGAGGTGGTGTCAGACTGATATGCATATGAACGGGGGAGTGTACTGTGGTCTGGCTTACTATAATGGTCATGACATTAGTTTCACACTGGAGTACAATTCATCATATTTAGGGTTATTGATCAATAATTCTGTAATGGACTTAAAGCTCTAGCACATAATGTCTGTCGACAAAACACTGCGAGTGTTGTTACCCATCTCAGACTTACCCCAAGTCTCATGTCAGACTGCAGACCTTTTTGAAAGGACGCCTCTAGGTCCATATTCTGATCGTTCTATTTAAACATTTATTTCAGGCTATCACCACCTTAATCATGTTTCAGAGAACCAGGGATAATTCCTTAACATAAAGTTCTCTTTTAACATTTGTTTCACCTCAATGAAAGCCAGACTGAAAGCCAAGCTGAAAGCCTCGAGGAGATCTAGTCCATTGTGAGAAACAATGACAAATCATAGGACAGTTCAAAGAGAGGATGCTCCTATTGGTTGTTGCTCAATAAACATATACAATAAACAACATATAATAATAATAATAGATGTTGTTATTATAAAGCTGCTGATTTCCTTTGCTCACCACTAGGGCTAGGTATCAAACTTCAATACTTTTTGTTATCGACTGGGTAATGAAGATCGTCTGTATTGCCTAACATTGAAAATGTGTTGTCGTTCAATATCATGCTAAAACTAAAAACTTTCAATATCGATACCCTATCCAAAATTATCCGGTATTACTCGTAACAGCATTAAGCAGCTAGAAAACAGACTGATTTTGCTGGTGTTAAAAGATGATCAGTGGAGGTTGCTGGTCTCCAAAGACTTAGCCAACAAATTTGTTGCTTTAATATGATTTTTTTCATTTATTTACTTGCTTTTTTTATCAGTCTGCTTCCATTATACAACAACAGACGTGTCAGCTCTTTTCAATGCATATTCTTTAACTGAAACTTAGACCATCTCAAGTTTCAGGTTGCATCTTCAAACAGAAAACAAAAAAACCCAAACTTCCACTTTTCACACGCAACAGTTTGCAGCAGACTCATCAAACTTTTATCTTCTCTAAACTGATTCACTCACTTCTTACTGGATGCACTGATAGTGATTAGTCAAGATGTAAGCTATTGCCATCTGTTGTCTACGTTTTTCTTCTTTATTGGTGTTGTACAGCAGGTCCCATTTATAATGTTGGAAAACTGCCTTTTGCACACCTTAGAGATGTTTCCTCTGGTGCCTTTTGTTTTTTGTGGCAGTTAGCCAAATCTAAATATAAATACGAGCTATTTTTCCCCCAAGGTTATAAAAAGTGAGATGCCCAAACATCTGCCTTCAGTAAAGACAGAGCAAATTGAATCAGTTTTTCTTTTGTGTTTTTATTGCTCCTAGTCCTGGATGGTCTCTCAATGGCACATGTGTGACAACACACTCAGTCACAGCACTGCCATATGCCATTAATGATAAAAAATAAATACTTTTTCAGGCTGTATGAATTGAATCTGTGGAAATGAATAGATGTTTCTGCACCTATTGCTGAAGTGAATCAAAAAAAAATCAAATGAAGACATCCAGATTAAATTGCAATGTAATTTTACATACGCTGTCCCAGTTCAGCATTTATTTTCTTGAAAGGTCAGAGAGATTATTTACTAGCTGACTGATTCACCAACTGTCTCTGAGTGGCTTTCTACTAACAGTCCTCAGCCTGACCTCCTCTATAACCCACTTTCACATAAACCCCTATAAAAATCCCAATACCCCCTCCCCCATCCACTACCGCCACCCCGATAAACTGAACCTACATTCAGGGTGTGGAGAACAATAGCGAGATTATGATTGTTTCTGGAGACAATGCCCAACATATGAACATGTGGTAGAGTGTGGACATAGGGCTGTCTGGGTTGATGAAGACTTAAGTGTTTAAAGATTAATAATTTAGTCAGGACAACTCTAATGTCTGCTGTCTAAATGTTTTACACTTGGGAAATTATAGTTAAATCTGAGGACTGCAATGGTGGGCATGTCCCTTCATTATCATCATGAACACACCATGTAACTTAAGACAGTCCCAAACAAATTACTATTACCTCCTGTTCGATTAATAAAAATGCACCTATCCCCTCCCTCTGGAAAGAAATAACCCATTACCACCAGAGAAAAAGCTCTTTAATCCCAGGTTTCAGTGGGTATTTGAATGTTTGGAATGTGTTCACTTTCGGCCCAAATGACTCTGTAATGCAAAGTGATGAGGTCAAAATCACAGAAACCTGTTTGAGGGGGAATTTCTTTTTCAGGCTAAGCCATAAGTTTATAAAGTGTAAATCGTGCAGGAAGACAATCACTTCACTTGAGATCTTATTTTCCCATTACTTTACTGTTCCCATTGCCACTTTCTGAGTGTGCTGTAAATAAATGCAGTCATTTTTGCAAGTTTAAAAAGAAGCAGCTTGGGGGTCGAGTGTCAGAGACATGTGGTGGCACATCACAGTTTCATTATGAACCAAAAGCCCTAATAAAACAATTCAGAATATATCATATAACACACCCTCATCAAACTACCAATACACATGTAATTTAATTCTGTGGGAACCAATGAACAAACTAAAGGCAGCAGAGCTATAGAGAGATTAACTCATGTGTTGCTGATGATGTTCTTTTTGTAAAAAAAAAAGAAAAGAAAATTATACAAAAATATATATTCAAATCTTCAAATTCTGGGGAGACTTAATTTCAAGGGCGGGGGGTAGAGACACTAGCAGTTTTTTGGAGACAAATGTTACATAGTGGAGCTTTAAATTCATGTTGGTGTCATATGACCTTAAAATCGTGACTGATATTTTCTCCTCAGTGGCACAAACTACAGCTTCTTCACTGTCCTTATTTAACCCTTATGTACAATTGTTTACCTATTGTTTAACTTGTTTTGTTGCTGATTTGTTTGTCTTCACATGTGAGTAATAAAAAATTCCTCGTATGTGCACTCATACTTGGCCAAGAAAGCCAATTCTGATTAAATCTAGCCTACATGTACCGGACTTAGATGTTTCAAATGGGCTGAAACTGTTTAGAGCTGCTGAGATACAGCCCAACCTGCTGGTTACACACCTGACGGCTTCAGTCCTGAGTCCCAGGACAATAAACTGACCTCAGCTCAGCTCTAAAAACAAAATCACCATCTCTCCTGAACACTCTTATACTGGTGCAACCTTGTGCAGCACATCTGTCTGTGACATGTACATCGAGTCAGGATGTGGTCACACAAGCATGCTTATAAAGACACACACAGGAAACACTACATTGACTCAATCTCTCACTCACAGACACACAAATATCTCGTCTTGTTAATTTGTACAAATGAGACAAAAAGGTGCCACTCTGTGTGCTGCTACCTACATGTGTGTCATGATCTTGTGCAGGAAGACACCATCCACCAGCTCCATGAACATGCTGACCCGTTCCTCTGAGCCCACATCGTCACATGAACCCAATGGGCCCAACGTCCGCACCTAAGGGCAGACATGTTAAAGAAAATAACTACATTACACATATAAATATCCATACTTGACATTTTTGCTGTGAAGCGAATTAGGGCTGCAACAATTATTCGATTACTGAATTATTCGATTACTAAAATAATTGTCAACAATTTTGACAATCAACTGATCAATTTGAGTGTTTTTTCATCCTTCTTAAATGTGAATATATTCTGATTTCTTTGCTCCACATAAAGAAATTATTAGAACTGAATTATTTTTATTTGTGGACAAAACCAGACATTCAAGACATTTCCAGGTTTGGAAAAACTGATCAACATTTTTCCACATTTTCTCACATTTTAAAAGACCAAACGAGTTCATCAGGAAAATAATCAACAGATTAATCGATTAGGAAAAAACTCGTTAGTTGCAGCCCTAAAATAAATGTAATGGACAACAACATTTGACAGTATGTTTCATGCAAAATCTCTGAGTACTGTTTTAGTTATGTGACCACTTCCCTGCCTTTCTTGTTCTTCAGGTTTGGCAGGGTAACTGCTACAGTATATAGACCACTGACTTTAAAATGCTGACAGTAAAGTTGACTTTCAGCTAACTTCTTGTCTGTTGGTACTGCAGCATTCTTGTCAATTCATGGAACTAACCTAAGGCTCTAGCCACAAGGAACTAGAGCAAAACGTAAACACAGCATTGTTTCATGAAATGACGTCATCCACACAAATACCCAAAATGACTCTAAATGCTGTGGTACATAATGCCAGACCTGTATGTGGAGCTATAGTTCTGCTACACCAAAAACAGAGATGAAAGGAAGGAAATAAAGGAAAGAAATTACATGTTATCATTAAGCAAAAAAGACCAAACAAACTCCAAACACAAGAGGGGTATAATGACAACAATGACGAAGACAGCGACAGTGATTGCCAATGCAAGAGAGGTGGGACTAATGCCGCTTTTCCACTATACAGTTCCAGCACAGCTCAGCTCTGTAGAACTCGACTCTACTCGTTTTTTTTTTGCTTTTCTATTAGGGATAGTACCTGCTAGATCGTTTTTTAGTACCTGCTCTGTCGAGGTTCCAAGGGAGCTGAGCGATACTAAAATATATTGTGGACAGACTGCTGGCCACAGTTTGGCAGTGAGTGTCGTCAGTGGAAAAGTCATGAGCGTGACGTCCAACACAGAAATCAAACTGAACAATGCCAAACTGAAGATCAGGTAAAAAGACTTAAAAATCCTGAAAATGTGAAATCTCCAACATTTAGAATTTCTAAAATCAATCACAATATTTAACAGAGGAGTCTGGTATATTTAGTGACAGCACTGCTGAAAGCCAGCGATCACATCACAACCTGTTCAGCCGTATTTTAGTTCAGCGACTGTGTCAGACGGAGTCTGTGCTCCGGTCATGCAGGAAGTCCTGAACAATTTGGTGAACAAATATTTTTAAATTAACTGATTCTAAAGATTCAGGACACTGCAGAAAACTGCTTAGACGTAGCGTGACATTATACCGGTGCAATGACAAAGAACTTCAGCAGTTAACAGGACACAATACACAACAATGGAGGATATCCGTGCTATTTAAAATTGCCGCAACTGGATTATTTACACTGATCGCAAGAAAGTGATGTTTTTCTGTCACCCAATCAGCTGGGGCCAGTCTAGCTCCAACCTGACCTTATCATCTTACATCTTACTCTCTGGTACCACAAGGAAAGGTGCCAATTTTGGTACTATAACTCATGGAATGCAAAAAAAAACAACAACTCAGCACTGCTTGTTAAGAAACAAAGCATAACCACAACAACCCAAGTTAAATTATGTCTGCTGACTGTTATTGTTATAGCCATCCTTTTATCTATAGCTTGGTGTTGACATGAGATGAAAGTGCTGACTAAGACTTGAATTAACTGAAGAGTGAAACCTCCATTGTTCCTGGGATTCCCACCATGCAGTTCAAGTGAGGGGACAATGCTGGAGACCTGACCCGTCTTGACACACCTGGATTTAGGGAGGATGGCCAGCAAGCGTTAGCAGCAATCAGTATAGGCTACAAGATCCGTTAACAGCCGTCACATTTGCACATTTTTTTGTCCATGTCAAACAAAAGATGGGAAAAATTGTTGGCTGACCGGTCAGATCAACAGGATGTGAGGCCATGGGGAAACAGGAAGTAGCACAGGGTGAACAACCTGTTGACTGCTCCACTGGATGTCATAGTCTGGGCTGGGTGCCCTTGTTGGGCAGCATAAGGATTTAGTGGGTCCCAAACAAAGTGGAAACACTGACAAGTCTAATGTCGAGCTAATACAGATTAATTTACAGTTGTTTGGTTCTTTACTTTCTGAAGCAATTTGGTTTCAGTTCAGTGCAAACCATAGACCCACACTTTGCTTACAACTTTAAAAAAGATTAATGAAACAGCTGAGGTACTGTTCGTCTTGAAAACAGTGACTGTTTCTGTTTTATATTTTTGCACCATAAACATGAGTGAGACAGCTAAACACAGGAGCCTGGTGAGGACATTTGAAAGAGGTAATTGAGTGGTAAAGAAACAGCAACACGAAGCATTTGGTTCACCTGCTGAGAGCAGTGAAGCAGAGAAACGGAAATGCATTTCCTCCTTCGCTCACTGTGAAAAATGCAACAACATTTATACCAAACTTTATGACTAAAATAAACTAAAGGCTTGTACTTGATGAAAGGACGGCAGCTGCTACTTTGGCTGCTAAATATGACACTCTCTGACATAGCTCAGTGCAATATGTGTATTTAAAACATCTAGTTGCTTGTAGGGCTGCAACAATTAATCGATGAACCGATTACTAAATTGATCATTAACTAAGTTTATAAATCGATTAATCACTTTTACTGTCCTCTGTTAATAATCAAAACAAGTTCTTCTTATTTTTTTCGACATCTTAAAAGTGAATTCTGGTTTCTTTGCTTCATATAACAAAGAAATCATTAAGAATGAATAATATTGGATTGTGGACAAAACATTTGAAAACATCATAGTTGTGAGGTTTTTCAACATTTTCTGACAACAGTTTCTCAGTTATCAAGAAAATTATCAACAAATGAATCAGTTATGAAAATAATTGTTAGTTGCAGCCCTACTTGCTCACATATAACTGTTGATTAGGGCAGAGTCTGTTTGCAATCAAAACATATTTTCCCTTTGGAAAAGCAAGATTTTTGGGACCAGTGAATTCCTGCAGCACTGCAAAGTTTCCACCATACTGCTGTTCAGTCACAAATCTTTCTATTTCAATGTGGGACTTGGTCATATTGCGATTTCGATTAATTCTTCAGGCCTACCAACCTGTGAAATGTGGCACTGATTAACAAGCGTTGGTTTTGGTCAATAAAAGTCCATCCTTGCTGGATGTGTAAAATGCAATAGTCAAGTGATATGGTACTGGTAAAGTTTTGTTAACACCAATAAAGGAACTTAAATTTTAGTATAAGAGAAGTCCAAGATACACCAAACTATCTCTCAAAGGACTTTTAAAGTGAAAAACCTTCAAGCTGTCACTGAGGTGTAGCCAGTGTCAGGAGCATTAATGAAAATATGCAAAGACAGACCTGACCACAACAAGTGTAGCTGAACTAAGAGAGACGGAGAAGCAAAGGTGTGCAGCTTGTGTGCATCATTTCTATCATTTCCTAAAGCTGAGAAGCTCAGATAGATAAGAGAAGGATGGGAGTGTGGAGACTGAACCAGAACTGCACCTGCATCACACTCAACACACACTCAACTCCAGATTTAGAAGTGAACTTTCTCCACCAGATTTACCTTACCCCAACCCAGAGCCAGCCCAGGGCATACGCAAACTAAGATAACATATTAAAGAAATCTACATACCTTTAGTGCACAATCAAATTCTGCTGAGGGCCCCATAAAGGCTTGGGTTGGCACTGCCCCTACCAAACTACATGGGTTTAATCCTTATCTCTCACCTCTCTGTTTTGGCCAGTAAGTGGGGAAACTTCTTCCTCCAAGTCACCTGCTACTGTAAAAAAAAACAATCTGGTTTCCAGCAGGGAATCTCTACGGCCTTTATCCAAAACTCATTTTCTGGGAGTTACTTTCCACACTAGATCCTGAGATGAGCCTTTTGGATAACATCTCAAAACTTTTATGGAATATGAAGTCACTCCATCAAACTCAGAGAAGAACAGACTGGACTGCAATAACAAGGCATTTGATACAATTTTTATATTTCTATAGAAAATGGCAGCTCCATCTCACATGACTTTCAGCACTCCGTGACTGTTTATGATATAAAGCTCCTCTATCTATTGTTCACATTTTGCATTTATTTGTGTATTTCTCAGTCTGTTGTTTTACAAGTTTATAGTGTATACTGAAGATACAGTACAATCCAAATCAAATTCAGTTTGGGGCACTATGAAGGCTTGGTCTTGCTACGTCTATTGTAAATATCAGGATGTGCTTTTTTTTATTTTATACTGTGACAATTCAAGGTTTTAGAAGAGGATAGGTCTGCAGCTCGCGTGCTGCATCATCATCATCATCATAATCATCATCATCATCACAACTGTGTGTGTGCGCGTGCTGCTCCCACTCACCCACTGCACCAGCGGTGACTCCATGAAAGTGGCCAGTAACTCGGACAGAGTCACGTCCATGGCTGCTCCCGCGGCCTCTGACTCCGCTTGATGGTCACAAACTTATCATTAAATCCACCTCGCGACTGTATCAGTGGATATCCGTGTCCACCCGCGGCAGAACAAAGCCCCCGCGAGGCTCCAACTCCCCACACACACACTATTGTCTCGCGCTGTCCCGTTTCCCCAAGCACAATGTTTGAAGTGGAAAAAGGCAGTTAAACTAGTTCATTGTGACCATAGCCAGTTCGGTCCACTTCCACGCTCACTCGTGTGTTCTTCGGCGTCAGTTTCGTTAGTTTAGCGGGTAAATATCCACTCAATTGTCCGGCTGAGGGTAAACCACTTGATCCAAACTTCGCAAGTTACATGCGTTGCCAGGGATACAAGACTCTCACCGTAAAGCGGCGGGACCACCGTAAAATTAATCAGAAGAGAGAAAGAACAATAAACAAGTGAGACTAAGGTGAAAATGCGCGACAAGAGCGAGGCGGTTCGCTTTGAAATGTTTTCAACATTTCCACGCGTCTCTCTACCACCTTTCTCCTTTCACTCTCTCCATCAACCGGACTTTCAGAGCAGACGTAGGAGGAATGATTGACAAGGAACAACAACCAATCCGCTGCAATGAGAGGCGTGGTTCTCACGCTTTGTGATAAATCAGCCAATCAGCACCGCCTTTTATTGACTTCTGAAAAGAAAAATGACGTCACCACAACATAGACAAAAAAACAGCCAAAGAGTGTCAGCGAAGCAAGATGGTGCGAGGTCATGTAGCGGTGTCTTTTGGTCAGCTCGAGCTTTTTGGACGAAATGTTAAAATAGGTTTTTTTTGTTTGTTTTTATTTGTCAGATTAATTTTGTTATTAAGTGCATACAAGATCTCTGGTGTACGCTGAATCAAATACATGCCCGATTTAGGGTTAGTTATTTTGCTAGCTAGCTATTTAGTTGTAGGGTCTTCTCAAATGATGCAAGACAAGTATATACCATAACTAGAGTTTTCCAACCCATTTCTCTAAAGAGAGAACTCTCACTAGAGTTGTGTCTATACTCTGGCCCTTCACAAAATGGCACATATTCTAGGTAAGTAACACAGAAACACTTGAGTTATGTCAACTGTCCACCATTTCAGCTCACATTTTGTGACAAGACAACCCGAACCAGTCACTTAAACGACCTTCAGTTTACAGGTCACTGGGCCTTTTTCATCGCAGCCATTTTGACAGGTGACAGTTGGAAAACACAGGTGTAAACAAACAAACCGATGATAGCTGAGTTCCATTTAGCTTCCTCAGTATCAGGGTGAGCTGGAGTTAGGCACCAGCACCACCTGCGACCCTCATGTGGAGGACAAAGCGGTAGAAAATAAGTGAGTGAGTGACAGTATCAGGGTGCATGCTGGTTCACTGTGTCGCACCATCCTGACTTACATGACTTGAACAGAGTCATTGTTAATGTAGTCAGTAACACATATGCTGTTCCTGCTGAAAATTTCAATATGTCTGCTGCAAACAGGCCAATTGAGAACTCCCCACCAGATTTCCAGTAACTTTTGTTTGCTGCATGTGACTTTTTTTAATTCAACCCAATGGGTAACATGGTAACATTTGAAAATTACCATATTCAATTGCTTTTTTCAAGCCAAACTTTTGCTGTAAGCCTAATAAAAAACACAGGTATATGCTGAGGACCATCCTTTTGCTCTGTCATGACACTCTGATTGCTCTTCAGTTTTCAAAAGATCATCACAGACGTTCGTTTTCAGTGGTTGCAAAGAAGTAAAATTAAAAAAAAAAAAAAACCACACACACACAAAAACAAAAAGTGAATGGATGTTGACGTAGATCACAGTGGAAAAACAGAACAAGTGTAAAAAATTAGATTTATGATGGCTCTGTTCCATTTAGCTTCCTCAGTTTCAGGGTGCATGCTGGGTCACCGTCACACTGTCCTGATTTACATGAACTGCACACACAGAGCCAACATCATGAGATCAGGAACACCTGTGCTTTTCTTGTCAAAACATGTCAAAATGGCTGCTAGGATAGAGGCCTTCGAAAAACTTCAATCCTCAATTCTCATTCACAGTTCAAAGTTGGGGTTAAGGGTGAGCATAAAAGAGACACTGAGGTGACGAGCTTCATGTCCAGAACCAGAGAAAACCTGAGGCAGAAACAGCTGACCTCTGTATGAGCCAACATTAATCAGCTTATTAAAAATATTAATGGAAGACAGAGCTGTTCTGACACAGAACAGCATGGCAGTGGATGGCATTCCAGCATCACAGTACGAATCATCTGGAACGCACTGCCACCTCTTGGTCTCTATGCGTTACTACAACTTAGAGAGCCACACTTCCACTTTTTACAGCACTTTTCATACAACTCATATCTGCAACGAGGAAACTCTGGTGACTAAACACTAATGACTGAACATAAATCAACAGGAATTAAAAACAACTGAATCAATATAATATATACAAAGTCAGTAAGATATATTAAAATTAAAATGTCAATAAAAGTTGAGTTAAAAGTAAATTTCAGAAGTACAAGCTAATAAAAAATAACTGACTAAAGAAAGTGAATAAGTGACCATAAATTGGAAAAAATGATTATTATATATTGAAAACAAAAACTAGCATCAGATCTAAAAGGTGGTAAAAAAGAAAGATGAAACTGAAGTCAAGGTAAGTCATAAATTTGCCTTTAAAACTCTTCTCTGCCTTCAGGTCCTGCACTCAGTGCATGTCAGGAACCTACTGTAAAGTCCAGGGCCCATCATCCAAAAAAATTAATCTGGATTATGATGATCCAGAACTGGAACCATCCAGTTGATTCATAAAATGAAAAATGTCTTAACATAGTGATGTGTGTTTATGAAAATGAAAAAAAGGACAGATAGGGCATTATTTTGCAAGGTATTTCTCTCCCCCAACAGAAATGAGGGAAATTACTGAAATGAATTACAATGTGGATTGAAGTGGGTAATCTCTATGGACAAATTCTAGAAGTGAGGTCACAAAGTATGAAACAGACCAGTGCTGCCGCTTCATCCCAGCCCTCCTGACCGTTGATCGGAATGTTAGGACTATTTTCTTTGTGACATTTGCTGTAGGAAAAGCTGGAACTGAAGAAATCTTAAACAAAAACACAAGGTCATTGTTGGTGGGTTTTTTTTTTTATATCAATCAACTATTATTTTATTCATTGAATATTCATACAAAAAAGCTGATTTTCTCAGGAGGATGTGATGCTTGATGCACAGGAACAATTCATTTTACATTCAATACAGCTTCCAAACCGCCCACTTCTTCCTACTGGAACAATGACAGGGAGGCAAAGAGGGGGCGAAGCCTGCAATTCTATTGGTGCATTGTGGGAATTCTATTTTTTTAAGTATAATATAATACAAATATATAAATGCTCTACACAGTAATAACAGTGATAAGGTGTCAGGTCTACTTCAGATCAGTATAATACTTGACTGTCTTTACAGACAGCCCCCCTCCATACACACACACATACACACTAAACAGATACTAACCTTCAGCATCATTTGCCGGTCAGGTACACAACTACAAACTATAACTTTCCTTCACCTACTCGCCCCTTGAGGCTCAGGCTCAGATGTCTACTTTAATGTCATCACACAGGTCAGCAGACATGGTCATCTGTCATTGGTCAGTTAAAAAAAAAAATAAAATAAAACAAAACAGGCAGAAAAGAAAAGTCAGACAGTAATATCAAGTGCTGCGTCTGTTAATTTAGTGTTTATTGCAATAGCGTTTCCACCGAAGACAGTTTAGTCAGTCAGTCGGTCGGTCAGTCGGGGTCCAGAAGGCTGCAGTTCCAGGCCGCATACAAGAGAAGGTCAGCAGGTTAATGAACTGCTGTGGTGTGTTCATACAGGACGTGTGTGTGTGTGTTTATGTGTGTGTTCTTCACTGCAATAACTGTAGTGGCTCAAAGCGAACTTAAATCTTGTACTACAAATGTCGGCTTCTGTTTGTGTAGAATTGTTTTTCCAGCTGTGACTGAGCACATTTCAGGGCCTGAACCAAAGAGGGTTACAACAATCATCTGTACTAATAATCATAATCTAACATAATTTAAATGATCACAAGTCAAAGGATGTATTTAAAAAAAAAAACAAAAAAAAACAGTGAGGTAAAATGGTGACTTTTAAAATGAAAAACAAAAAAGAATTTCAAAGAAAAAAAATTGCTCAGTATTTCCGGACACTTTGATGATGTCGAGAGAAATCGAAATCACAACAAAGAAAAATCAGACACCATCCAAGATCAGTATGAGTGAAATATTTTCCCTTTCAGGACGATCAATAAGAACCAGTGCCACTCGGTCGATGCATTCTCAGTTATACTGACTGACAGTAGGGTATGTATTCTTAATGGTACAAGTATTAGGGCCAATGTTAAGCAAAACTGTTGAAGCTGAGTTGGAATTACAAGTAATATTATGAGAAACACAATCTTACAGGAATTAAGTTGTATAGAAGTAAATTTTTCAAAATTATTACCTATAACCAAAAAAGTTACTTTGAAAGTCAATACAAGTTTTAGTTTCATGACTAATTGTGACAACTTTAAAAGGAAAAACTGCAAATGTAAAGCTGCAATTTGTTGTTTAAAGCTTAAGTGGACGTCTTTAAGGTTTAAACTTGTCATTGGGATGTTAAAACCGATTACACAGAGTAATGGTGACTGAAAAACAACGTCATTTGTGTTTTTATTGATCCACGATAAGCTTTATTTTGTTCTTCTCCTGCTGCGTTGTCATTAAGTAAACCTAGTAAATATACTTGGATGTTACTCAATAACACGTCTACAATGCACATATATCTTCTCCTTCACTCTCTCCACAGTGGTGTTGATAACATCCTCAGAGCTGGTATTGTGAATTAATTTGCTCTGCTGCATTAAAAACACCAGCACTGCTGTGAGGAAAACAAAGGAGGCTTTTTATGACAAGTACCGGTGTTGTTTTTACAACACTGAACTACAATCAGTAATTAAAGTTGCCTATTGTCTTTTTAACAAATATAATGTTGCATGCCATAATTACAACTTTAGTATTACGTTAAGAAATTATATTACATTAAGAGAAGCTATAATATTACTAGATGAACATCAATTATAAAAAGAGAGCACCGGCCATTTAATAACTATATTCAAACATTATAGTTTGAATATAGTTATTAAATGGCCGGTTGGTAGCATATGTTGTAATTTGAATTTGTGGGTTCTTAAAAATTGTCTGGAAAACTGGGTCTGGTTCACAAACATGTTTACAACAGCAGGAGAATGTCAGACATTAAAATAATGTGAATATACAGTTGACTGAGGTGCTGACAGAGGAAATTCTAGAGTCCAGAGCAGCTATAGCAGGCGTTTGCTTTTAAATGTGCAGTCAGGAACATATCTGGACTCACTTTGCTTCGGGCCCCTGTCTCTGCTCTGCCCACTGTGTAACAATGTCCCCTGGATACAACAAATAAATAATTTTTAATTTATCTCAAATTATAATGACCTAGTCTTGTAAAATTACTATTTTTTTTATTATGACACTTTTATCTCATAATATTACAACAATAACACTGGAATACAATGATGCTCTCATGTAAATTAAATTAACTAATTTGTAGTAATAATAATAATAATAGAGGGCCTTACAGTTGATGTAGTGGTTAGCACTCTTGCCTTTGCAGCAAGAAGACCCAGGTCCGTGACCTGGTCTGAACAAGGGCCTTTCTACATGGAGTTTGCATGTTCTCCCGTGTCTGCGTGGGTTTTGTCTGGGTTCTCCAGTTTCCTTCCACTGTCCAAAAACATGCAGATTTGGGGATTAGGCCAGTTGGACACTCTAACCCTGTGAATGTGAGAGTAAATGGTTGTTTGTCTCCATGTGGCCCTGTAATGGACTGATGACCTGTCCAGGGTGTACCCTGCTTTTCGCCCTATTTCAGCTGGGATTAGGCACCAGCACGGCCCGCGACCCTAATGTGGAGGATAAAGTGGTAGAAGATGAATGAGTGAGAGAGAATAATAATAATAATATAACACTAATATTGTTCAGCTTTATTCTCAGCAGGTTTTTCCTAACATCAGCCCTAATATTGTGTTTTATATAAATCACACCAGTAATTCAGGGTCCAGTTTGTTAAATGTGTAGAAATGGGCTCTGTGTGAGTGCGTACGTGCATGTGTGTGTGTGTGTGTTCAGCGCAGCCAGGAGCAGGGCACCCACTGAGGTTCAGTGTCCAGTTTGTTGATGAGTCGTAGCAGCTCATTGTAAGCCTTGTCCTGGTCCATGTTGACAATGACAGAGTCAAACAGGTGACCGCAGCTCTGTTCCATCTCCCGGGCTTTCTCGATGATGTCCCGCAGCTCCTCCGGCTACACACAAAACACACAAACACATGTTACTGAGGCTAACTCTTCAGAAATGTAAACACCAGTGACACCAGTGGTGTTGGTCAAACTTCCACTGCATCTTAAATCATACCAGAATAGGACTCAATGGTGTCGTTGAGATACAAAGGCAGCTCAACTTAACAGTACATGGAATTGTACGAGTGTAAACAGAGACTGTCAACAGTTAGTAACCTTGGGGTTCTTGTTGTCTTTAGCCAACAGAGCTCGCAGTCTTTCCTGGGAGGGTGGTGCTATGAAGATAATGTAAGGCTTCAAATCTGAACTCCTCAGCACTTTGAGAGCCTATAGAAAGACAGACAGAGACACACACACAGAATACTAGAGTAAAAGTCTTGAAGTGAGAATTATCATTGCAAACAACAGACAAAAAAGTAAAATATATACGAGGTCTTCTAAGTCTGAAGGATTTATAAAACAAAATCAATTTCCACAAATTTTTGTGGTCTCTAACATTTGATATGCAGGGTTAATGTGGTAATGTATCCACAATAATGCTTGTTTGCACTTGCGTACTGTTTGCATATTGTGCACTGATAACCAATGAGTACAAACTAGCTTTCACACGTCTGATTTGCTAGATAGCCCTAACAATACTGGGACCAGTATTGTTAGGGCTACCTAATTTTTTTCTTTTTCTGAAGCTAATGACATAAAGATCCATGGGGAAAATCTACTGGATTAAAAGAATGAAGTCTATTTTGGAACTGTAGAAAAACAAACGTGAAAACTCCTTCAGTAACAAAGTATTATCTCATTGTTGCATATCATTGCATATCATTGCATATCATTGCAGACCAACCTGTGTATGCAGACAGAGCACACAGATTTTTCCAGTGTTAATGACCTGCCTCACTGAGTCTGTACTGGTCCCATACAGGTTCTTCTCAAACTCACCAGATTCAATCAGCTTTCCTGGATAAAATCACAAAAGACACAGTAAGAAAAGTGTCTGGTTTAAACTTTGACAAAGTCAGAAAATCATTTACATAACTGAATGACCTTCTCATTACAGTCGTATAGACTCTATACTTGTAAACAAACAACACTTCAGTTTTTTTAACATTCAGTGAAAAACAATGAATGCATATTGCATATTACACATCTGTAGAGTAGTGTACAACAATCAGCAAGTGGACTGAGTTACGGAAAGTGAAGTTTGTGAATCCTTCACTCTCCTACACCAAAGTTCATAGAGAAATATATATATATATATATATATATATATATTTCTGGTCTAATGCTGCTTTGTTTGGGAAGTTTATGTGGCTGAGGTAAATCTGAAGAAAGTCACAGGTCTCAATTTTGAACAGTAAGATAAAATGACAAATATATTCAAAAGTTACCATAGCGATAAGCGAGCAGAGAGTTTCTTAAGTGAGCCTTTTGTTACGTGTCCAACCATTTTTTTTAATTAAAGCAAGCATGTTTTTCCTATGCTAGTTCTTGGCACAGGGGGCCAGCAGGGGGCGTACACAGCTCAAACAACACTGACTGTGTCAGCACCTGTTTAAAAAAATCTTATCCCTTAAAGTAAGGTTTACTGTAGAATTTATCAATTTGTAATTTCTCTATCATTACAACACATACACACTTTCTTACTAATGTAAAATGGAAGAGCATATGTTATTCAAATGCAGTATACTCATTTACAGTGAGGGAAATAATTATTTGATCCTGCTGAATTTGTAAGTTTACCCACTTACAAAGAAATGAACAGTCCATAATTTTTATAGTAGGTTTATTTTAACAGAGAGATAGAATATCAACAAAGAAATCAAGAAAAAAACATTGAATAAATATTATTAATTCATTTGTGTTGGATTGAGTGAAATATGTATTTGATCCTCAAGCAAAACGTGACTTAGTACTTGGTGGAGAAACCCATTTCTTGTAGTTGGACACCAGGTTTGCACACATTTCAGGAGGGATTTTGTCCACTCCTCTTTACAGAGACGCTCCAAATCCAGAGACTGCCTAGGCCACTTAATGTGCTTCTTCTTGAGCCATTCCTTTATTTCCATGGCTGTATGTTTTGGGTCATTGTCACGCTAGAATCTAGACCATTAATTTCTTTGTAAGGTTGAGTTAACTTATTAATAATTATTTCCCCCACTACACATGTCTCATACAGCTGGAGTTTCAGCAATAAAAAAAAAGGTTGAGAATAACTGAAGGTTGTCAAAATGTGAATTCTTACCAGCTGCCAGTTCTGCCTCAAAGGTCTGACGAGACACAAAGTGATAGTCTCGACCACTCAGCTCACCTTCACGACGACTTCTTGTTGTGTCTGCAATACATACAATTTGTTGATCTACAAATACATGGGACAAAGTGCTTTGTGTGTGTGTGTGTGTGTGTGTGTGTGTGTGTGTGTGTGTGTGTGTGTGTGTGTGTGTCTTACGGGGTACAGCCCCAGCAAACCGCTCTGGTTGGTTGTTGAGCAGCCTCTGTCTGAGTTCTCCCTGTCCACAATTGTTTGGACCAATTAGTGCAATAGGCCGCTTCCTATTGGCTGGCTGGTGGTACAGAGCCATTTCTTCATAGGTGAGAATCTCTTCATTATCAAAATCTGGACCAATGGAGAAAACAGAATCAACAAGACAGTTTCAAAATTATGAGCTGGCCACAAACAGGATATACACACCTCCCTGATATTCTTATGTGTTCTTGCATATACAGTATATTTGATACTCACATAATGAACACACACATTATTTATGTACATCTTATTATGTTGTTAAAGGTTCAAACTGAAATAGAAAAAAAAATGTACAGTACTGGGTTTTTTAAGAAACATGATTCCATAAAATAGACAAACAATTATTCTTATTTCCTTCCAATGGATCATGCATGACTATACATTTATGCAAATGTCTAACTTACAGTATCAACAGTTAACAGACAGACAGACAGGTCATACCATCATTCTTGTGAGTGTTGTAGAGGAGCTTCTTTCTTTTCCTCTTGTTCTTTTTTGCACACCACAGCTTACCTACGAATGAAAAACTTGACTTGAACCCATAGAGCTTACTGCATTTAGAACACATCATTGAATAATTTTGTAAATGGAAAGATGAACAGTATATGGACCATATTCCCCAGTCACACATGCAGCTAAACAAAGTCACTGAAGATGGTTGAACAACAGTGTATACAGGACAGCAAAGTACTCAACAGACACACACCAAAGTAAACAAGCGTAGTCACCAGGAGACACACTGAGTCCACTTATATGTAGATGTACAGCACTATGCAAAAGCGTTAGGCGTGTCTGAAGATGCTTTCACAAATCTAAATTTGAATTTCTTTAATAATAAATTAAGGTTCTAATGATTATCAATTTCATATGTAGGATTAAAACTTATGAACTGACGGCTTCTTCAGTTCCAGCTGCTTGCAGCATATTGCTTCAACTCAGCCTCTCCTGACTCACAAACTGAATCACAAACACATAATAACAGTGATAACAGTCACATCTGACCACACAGACTGGTTAAAAACACCATCATCATCCTTTAGACTTTGGAAAAAGTATGACATACATGTTGAGATCACAACAAACACAGTCAGAATGAGTCCATAGGGGACAGTTTGGGGATCAGTGTCTTTTGCACAGACACTTAGATATGTGATTAGCGGACAACCATGATCCCCTGAGCCACAGCTGCCAGATTTAACCCTAAAACTTCAGTAGTAGGACAGTAGTACTCACTTCTCACACTCATACTAGTATGAGTGTGAGGTGGAGAAAACACACACTAGGTTCTGAAACAGAGACTGATGTAAATTAAATTGAAAACTGGTCACCTACAAACCTTTTGTTTCTCTTAATTTGTGGAAATAACACTATGGAATATGTGTACACTGACACTGATTTTAAACATTTTACAGGAGGAGGAACTGACCAGGTTTCTCAGGCTCTTTGTCTTCTTCTATGGTCTGTTTCATTGCTTCTCTCTGCTGTTGAAAACTCTTGCCTGTGGAAAAATATAAAAAACATGAAGTTTATACGGTGGTGTGCCTCAGCTAACCACTAACCACCCTGTGCATTTACAATTTAAAAGGCTCTGACTAAACATTTTTCACAGACACCACCAAAAAATATGAGATATTAAAAAAGGTTCCAGCCACAGAGACAGTAAGTACCTGGTACCAGTCCAGCTAGAGGCTGGTTATCTTCATCTCCGTCCCTGAAAGCCTGCCACCAGTTCGGATCTGCCTGACTGATAATGTGGAGAATATCTCCTTTCTGGAAAGACAAACCCAGCTCTCTGCATGGCACATAAGGGTCATCTGAGGGGTCGTAGTCAAAGTGAGCCCTCACATGGACCTGGAGAACAAACCAGACAAACCAGAAAAATAAACAGCATGTGCCAAACGAAGGAATGAATTTAGTTAAATCCTAGTTTAACCATTTTAACAACACCACTCACCACAGACTCTTTGACAGGAGGTTTGTTCTGATTGCTGGGAATCAGCACAAAGGTCAGGAGGCCATGCATGTCCGCCTGACACACAAACACACACACAAAAGAGAAAGACAGAGACAAATTGATTCATTTATCAGCTTATTTTGTCACATGAACGTTTAAATTTTGTATTTAACCTATAGGTGGGTTGTTAATTGAATTTGTCCTTCAACTTAGATTGCAGATCAGGGGACAGAGGTGTAATCTAAATGGTGGATGGCGATGGGTATGCTGTTATTGGATGGACAATCACTCCAGTTAAGGAGAAAAGAGCTTTATCATCATTGGCCTTCATGGAGTCTGATCTGGACTCGTTGACAAAATTTGTCATTGTGGCTGAAACTTCTCAAAACCAGTGTGAACATGGCACACAGTATGTACAAGGCTCAACAACCAACATGGCTCAGCATCAAAAGATGGCAACAAGAACCTCTAAAAATGCCATATCCTGCCAATATTACATTTTTACAAGTCTTTATGAATCAGTTTACTACAATAAGGATACATACACACATACATATAAAGCCAACATAGACACATCATCTCCGGTGATCCAATCAAAAGTGGACAACATTTAAGTACATAGAATGCATCTGAACATGTGTCTGAGTAGAACAAATAGCAAATCACAAAGGCTGCTCTTTAGAACATACCTTCTCACCCAGACTTATTCTCAACTATCGGAGACAGATCCTGAAATGTTCTTATGTAATACAGTATGTGACATGATTCACTTCTCATCCTTGTATTAGAACAGAGGCAGAGTAGTTAATATTTCCATGGTATCTCACTTAGTCATACTTCATCACATTTTAAATCTAACAACACAGTGACTATTTAACTAATAATTGGAAAAAAAAGATCAAATTTTTCCCTACATTTCTCAGCTCAAGCCGCCAGTGACAACTTGAAAGTGCATCTCACTTCTTCACACTATAGGCAAATAAACTAAACCATAATTTTAGCCAGTCTGGATATGAAAGAGGTAAAGATGATCAATCAGCTGCTCACAGCTTAAGAATAAATTAAGACTTTTCACACAGCTCAACAATGAAAGCAGATATTTGACAAAGAAAGAAGAAAGTCAGTGTGTGGCTGTCATTGTTCATATTATGGCAGAAACAGTAAGTTTGGTTTATGGACTATTTGAACTGTCTTTTACAGACTGACAAACATACCGCTTAGTAATAGTGGTAATAAGTCAAAAGAAATACTATTATATGAAAGGCACCGGATGAAGAGGGGTGGCAGAGAACAGCACATCAGAGAATATAAAGTCACAGTATAAAACAGTAAACTGACTACAGTGGATGTGTTAATTATTCAATAATTCATGTTGAAAATGCCAAAAAGAAAATATATTGCTCCAAATATATTGGAGTACTCCACCTTTTCAACCTATGTTGTGTATAATATTTGGCCAACTAAGTAAATATGTTGACAGTGTTACAACTGTCAACTTGTCATCAGATCAGAGACCTATGTAAGACCTGGCCTAAACAGGGTTTTAGTTTACTGCTGCTGATTACATTTAGAGATAACTGTATTCAGTTGGAACATAATTACTTAAAATCGAAACAGTTTAATACAAACACTGACATACTTACAAGAATGTCAAAAACTTGGTTGACATCTTTCCCTCTAATCTCGATCCCATTTATCTCCAAAATTTCATCTCCTTCTGACAAGAGTCCACTCCGTTCAGCTGCTCCACCTCGGACAATCCGACTGATGACAACACTGTCCATCTCGTTACGCACAGTTGCTCCCTACAGATCAAACACAAAAGGGAAAAACTGTGAGATAATGGAAAACACTGGCATGATTGTACTGCTGTGGGATTTGTACTGTATTAATTATGGTGAAAAGAACAAAAACAAATTAGCTACAGTGAAAAAGAATGGCACAGAAGAATCTGAAATAATATAATTTTGTAGGAGGTTATGGTTTTGGCCATTTTACTCTCTCCATCTGTCTCTATATGAGCAGCATAACTCACAAAATAAAATATTTTCTGGGGTTTGGTGGAAAATGAGCAGCCTTTTTGGAGGTTTGACTTTTTGAGTGAATGTCTTACCAGTGGTACATCCCGAGCCTTCTCTATGCGAACTATCTTGACAGTCTCTCCTCCCCACTGGGTCAGCATTTCTCCTTCTGCAGGCAGTGGTTCGGGCTGCATTTCAATCTCTGCTATACTGTCGTGGGCCAACAACAACGACTGTAACACAAGAACACAAACAAACTTCAGCAGTGGCTCTCAAAATGTTTTATACCAAGTACCACCTGAGAAAATATTTAGGCCTCCATTTACAACCATTGTAACCAACAATAACCATGCAGTGGCATAAACAGGCCTACTAAATTCAGCTACGGACATTTCACAGGGGGCAGATTTAATCATAATAAGATAATTTATGACTGTTTTTAACCACAGCCACAATGTACAGCAAGTTTGTAGCAAGACTGACACTTACAGTCTCCCTCACAATTCTGCTTGTGCCTGCTACTGCTGCTTTGAGTGTATGTGTGTCTACCTGTAGGTGTGTGTCTGACAGCAGGCTGTGGAGTTCGAGTCCCTCTTTGTTCTGACTCGCCTGGATGAGATTTCTGACCTGAAACACAGAACAACCTCACTTATGAGAAATACCACTACAGCTGTAATAAAGTAAATTATCACTATATTTTACAGATATACAGCCAAGATACATGATGGAGGATTATAGGAAACAAAGACAAACATTGATCTCAGATGTCAAACATTTGTTAGACATGTGAGGTGAACACTCAGATAATACATGAAGAAAACACACTTAAAATTGCTTTCTTTTGCCCACTACAGCTGATTTCACAATGTTTTCACTTTATAAACATTGACAAAGGAGCATGTTTCTCAGAGTACTGTGTGAACCTTTCTTTTTAAGCAAAATGCAGGGCAGGGGGTGGAAATACCAACACAGAGCAGAAATAATGTGCTAGTCTCTAATGAGATTCCACTGGAATGACCCATTAATAGTTCAGCAGCTAGCCAACACTGTAGCAGGAAAATAATTGCAGCACTGACAGTATTGGAAAACTGGGTGCTGGCTTCACTTGATCTGGTTATGATCAAAATGGTGCAATCCGGTAGTCACATGTATAATATTTTGATATAAGAGATGTTAATCATTTTTTAAATTGTTGTGAGTTTGGTTTCAAACAGAATTTTTTTTATATCCATTAAAAAAGTTTGCGTTGTGTTGGTGGACTGACTGTACGCACTAGTGTTTCATTTCCTTTTGTAACTGACATAGAACAAAGCTGCTCTGTCTCCAGTACATTATTACAAACTCACTGACCCAGGCTGCTGATGTGTGTGTTTGTGTGAGTGTGCATGCATGTTTGTATGTATTCAGAGTAGCCTCATGTCAACATGAAGCAACCAGGATTGCCAAGTCATGAAATAAGAGAATGATTTGAAATTAATTCAGTGTGGATGACGATGTGTTACCTCCATGGTCAGCTGAAGTGCCTCGTGTGTGTGTGGGTATGGAGGCGAGGGTCGGTGCATGCTGGTGGCCACAGCATTATGAATCTTCAGTGCTGACTGAAAGTCAGACTAAAGGATGAAGAAAAAAAAACAAAATGGCAGGAAATCAGAATCCACTCAAACCTGAGTTTAAACAAAAATCATATCCACACTCTCCTGCATCTAAACCAGCACTTACATGAGCTTCAAGTGAAATGGCAAACTGAAAAAAATAATTTTAACGAGTTGATAAAGATGAATTAACTAACACACAATGCTTGCAGGGCATTACCTTGGTTTTGTGACTTTAGCTACCAGAGCTCTATACTTTATATACTGTAAATTCAATTTATTATAAACAAGTCCAGTTGAAAAAAAAAACATTTGTGCATGGTCAGCCTACAGTATGTCTGATTGGCTATTGCAGACCAAAGTTACTATGTGCAGTCAGCCTTTATTTAATTTGTAAAGTTAGACATCATGTTTTACAAGCCTGATGGAAACGAACTCCACCAAACAATTTTATTCATTTTAAGTTCATTGTAAGTTCTGGCCTATAAGAAATTTAGACCCCAAGAGGAATTAATCCCAAAAAACCAAAACAAAAATTGTTTCATTTTTGTCATTTTTGTTTCAATTATCCTAAACATTTCCTTGCAAAAAATCTACAGAGATGATTTATGATCCTGACAAAGTTTACAATGAACAGGGAGAAACATTGAAAAACACCAAATTTAAAACAATCTTATACTGGCACAAAGAGGCTTCAATTCCACAAATATTATGGTCTCCACCCTTCTTCCCTCCAGAGTTCAGTGAGGCCTTTGCTGCCACTGATGATCTAACTCAGTCAGCACTGCACCATCTCTGGAAATAATTTCTGACCTACAAGGTCAGAAAGTATTGGAAAATACCACAATTATATATTCACCTAAGGCTCTTTCTATCTAATGCCCTTAATATTACCTTGTTTAGTAGTGCAAGTACAAGCTCTATGTCATTCTGACTCTGCTGGTCAGACAGGAAGCCCCGAACATGCTTCAGTGACAGCAATAATTCCTCCAACTCTGCAAGAAACACACACGTTCACATCAATCAAGCAATCATCAAGCAGTGGACAGCCTAATAAATCTGCATTTCAAATGATTAAACACAAGAGATGATAATGATGTGAAAAATAACAATTATAGCCAATGATCAGAAAAGAATGGCAGGAGACAAACTGCTTGTCCTTGCTACAGATTAATGTGTGAGTGAGTGAGCGTTTCATTTCCCTGGTTAAGACTCATGTTCTTCAGTGTGTGTTCCTGTTTATGTGAGTGTGTAAACAATACTACTCCTGGCAAAGTTTTAATTAAGTTGCTCTTGAGAGCCTCTCTTGCCATCCTCTCCCTCCCTGAGGAATTCCCTCCCTGACAGCAGAAAAGTCTTCTTTACATTCCTTTCCCTTCAAGTTTTCTCCTTCCATACTTTATTTTCACTCCACTCTTGTTGTCCCCTCTTATTCATTCATTGCTTTTTAATATGATCTTCCTCTTTATTTGTACTTTCCTTCTGAGATCGCAATTGATATGATCTGAGGGTCCACTGTTCCACTCACCTAGCAGTGAGTGCTGGCTGCCGAGTGATGGCTGCTGTGATATGTATGCATCCTCCAGGAATGTCGGGTTGTCGATGCCAATGTGGGGATTCTGGGAGAGCTTCCTGAGTCTGAGGGAGGCATTCAGGTCCAGCTGACGATCTTCCTCCTCCCTCCTACGCCGTAAGTCCTCCTAACACACAGACAAACAAGATTTCAATCGACTAGACTTTCACAGTTAAAAAATTATGTCTTTAACTTGAAATAGTGACTAGATTAATATAATAATAGCAGAAGCGTTAGAATTGTACTGAATTAAAACCAAAATGTTTCCCTGCAAACTTTATTGCAGTGGAATTGAAGCTGACAATGAAAATATTTGTATATTTGTATATTTACTCAGGTTAGAACCTGAGTAAATTTAATGAATATGTGCATTCATAGGTTAGGCTCATACGATGCTTGGTCAGGAACATGTTTAGGGATGGCTGATGTACTGATGCATTTACAACTTAATGTTAACCAACCAAAAACATAATGCCCTAACAGTGTGGCAGACCCACCACTCATGACCTGCTTTCATGACTGCTGTGACACATGTTTTACAGCATGCTGCATATGCTTAGTAAAACATGTATGTGTATGATATTTAGGGTTTATGAATTGAAATAAATTTTACTTTTCCTGATATCCAATCCAGTAATACTGACCAATACTGGACTGAAAGCAATACAGAGGAAAAAAACATATTGGTCCACTGGGATTGGAGCACTATGGGTTTTCTTAATTTCAGTTACCACACTGATGAAAATGAGGAATACCTGAAAAAATATTACCATAGGAATAAAAGTAAATTTGTCACTAAAAATCATGAAACATACAACATATGTAAATGAACTGTATTTAAATTAATAAGTCTCTTTCTCTGACTGTGTGTGTATACCTGGTGTTGTCGTATCCTCTCCAACTGTGCCGATCTTCGGAGTGGTATCATTCGGCCCCCTAACTCTCCCGGACAATCGACGGCCATTTCCCGGTGCTGCTGTCCTCCTCTCAGCTCTTCATCCCCTCCTCCCTCCCCAGCAACATGGCCATTCAAATGGGAGGTTGTCATTTCTCCCACGCACACAAACACACACCAATGTTCGAAATTGTGTGTGTTTGTGTGGATTCCAGGGGATGTTCAGGTATGTCGGTTTATACCAGGGAAGTCTAAGAGGGTAGCTCAGTAAACAGGGCAGCCATGATACCTTTACCTGTGGAGACAGCAAGACAATAAAGTCATTACATATGGCTAAAGGTTGAGGTTGACTGAGACCATTGTGTGACTTAACAGCAAAATGAGCAGGAGGATTTTATGTAGTCATTAAGCAGACATGTTTACTGAAGAACCTCCCAACGGTTCCTGAACTGCTGAACTGGCTACTAGAGATTAAAATCTCATTTGTTTAGTGGCAAAGTGAGTAACTGACTGTTTTCTTTATTAGATAGATTAATGTTAGCCTTCAGGCCTTCAGTCTCTCAACTGCCATTAAAATTTGAACCAATTATAAGTGTATTCATTAATTAACAACAATGTCGATTTATGTGTCATTTGTCCAGATTTTAAACGTTTTATACCTGTAGGAGGCACACGTAAATTGAAGTACTGAAGTGGTTATCAGAAGAAGTAGTAGCCAGTGCCGAGCTGTAGCCAATATATACAGTTAGGTCCATAAATATTTGGACAATATTTGATGCTGATAATTTTGATGCCAATCATTTTTTGCCTGATTTTCTTTTTTTTCCGATATAAAAAGCACTTTTATAATAAAATAATATTCACAAAAGTGCTAAACATAAATTATTGAACAACATTTATTGTGTTTGCACTGCAGTGCACTTATATATATTCTAAATTAAAATAATATATATACTAGAAACTAAATACATGAAACACACAAAAAAAAACATTGTTAAATAAGCTTTTGGTAGAAAAAAGTTAAGTTTTAGTGACTCAGGATCATTTATAAAGAGTCTGAGATCAAAATTTTGTAAATATAGGCCAGTTAATACATTGTATATAATATTTTTTTAAAAATGACATGACTGATTAACAGTGTGACTACTACACTACGGCCATGGTGCCCCTACTTGGTGATAACTACTTTTAAGTGCATCCAACAACATTGAAACAGAGTTTCTCTACAACATGGGCTTTTTCAAGAAAAGGAAAATAGGTTTCTATCTTTTATGTTAATGATTAAATGACTATTGATTATTAACTCCTTTAACTATTGGCTCAAGGAACTAGACAAAATTTGCAAACCTAGCCTCGATTGTTTATAACTGGCCAAAAACAGTCACTGCTGTGAGTAGCCGATAACAGTTCACAATGTGCTGCAACTATAGACTATTTCTAAAAATGTATCTTCTCCTGGGTTTTTTCCACATAAAACAGTCTCAAGGGTTTACTAAAAAAATAAGCAGTGAACAACAGTGATTCTGCAATAGAAACTTCTTGGAAATCCAGGAGAGTTCAGAGCAAAACAAACAGCCAGATTGGAGATGAGAAACAGGAGCTATGGTAACTCTGATAAACACTTAACAACATCTGGTCAGCAGAAAATAATCCCTTTATGCAGATGGTGTGCAACAGCATTAGACCTCATCAGGTTTCTCCATTGTCAGACAAGAACGTAAAGTTCAGGATTTATTAATGACAGGTAAACAGAGCAGAATTCAGAAGAAAAGTTTTTAACATCTTGTGGACTCAATGACACAAAGAGGAGAGGCTGTTCTTTAAAGAAAAATGTTACAGTATGTTCACTCTCACTTTACTGGTTCCTCTAATCAGTAGTTCAGAGAAAACAATGTCATAAGAGCTCTCCACACATAACCATGACAACATCTTTGTCAGCTGCAAGGTGGTCCCCCAGCCACACATACACAAGATGACCAGAGTACAATGTGGGGAGGTGGAGAGAGGGAAGAGTGATGACAGAATGATGGGACACAAGACAGAGGGCAGGCAAGGGAGAAATGAATGACGGACAGAAGGACAGAAGTCTTATCTGTCTCTTACCAGATCCGCACGCACACACGCACACACGCACACACGCACACACACACACACACACACACACACACACAGGCTGAACAATTGATTGCTTTCAAATCAAAATCACTCAGTTCATAAACGCTCAATTATACTTAACTCTTAATGGTTTCAGTAAAGGAAATTCAAACATTTAAGTTCTCCACCTTGTATTAGAACAGCACTCCCCAAACATGAATGTCACAGCCCATTTAAAAATCTTAATGTTAATCATCCATCAATGCTGATTAATGTAACAATTTTAAAAAGAAACTTAGCAAAGCAATTAGTTGGTAATATTTTACTGTTATATGGAGATTAATCACAAGCAGTGAATTTTTATTTTTATGAACACTCAAAGTCCACCTGCACTACTGTCACTGTCCAGCAGGGTGACAGAGCTCTCTCACTTTGGTGACCACTGCATTAGAATACAGAGTAGTTAGCACTGTGACATGCTCCATCAGTTTTTATACAGTATCTATTACAGAGTGAATACTGGACTGAAGCTTGTTTTATACAAAATAATTGCTAATCAAATAGGAATAGGAAAAAAATCACAACCATATATATATCTTTGGCAAAAAATAACACATACTGTACATGTTGCATCAACACTTGATGGTGGGTGGGTCTGATGCTTGGTGCTGACACTAACTGTCGAAGATTAGCAGAAAAACAAAAATAATAGTAGTATATTATTAGTAATAGTAATAGTCTGTTAAGGCTAATGTAGCAAGAGTTGCTGATGTTGCTAAAGAAATGGTGACGTGATGCTCGCCGTGTGCACCATTGTGGGGCACACTTTGTCTAACAACAGTAGATATCAGTAATGGGGGAAAACAACTGGGAACCTGTTTGATTGGCTGACCATTGAAATGAACATTTCTCAACTTCTGCTGGATGCAATGAAGACAAAGCAAAGCAACAAACTATACTGAAGGGAATGAGAAGTTTTGCCCTGAACACAAACTTAATTCTGGGCTTGGTCTAACCTTAACTACTGACCTGAAACTTTTCACTAATTTGGGACAGGACATGGTTTTTGTCCTTTTTAGTTTAGGCCATCCCCAATTAACTGCACATATGTATGTACACACACAATAAAAACACACCCACACACAGTAACAATTCAGTGAAGGAAGGAGGTGGGAGAGAAGCGGGAAAAGTGGATGGATGATAGAATGGTGGGAAAGACAACAGAGGTCAAACAAGGTAAAAGTGAATTGAAGCAGAGAGAGGGGTGAGATAAAAATATACAAGAGACAGATGGATGCCTTATCTGTGAGTGACAAAATAACAGCTATCTCCTACCAGCAGCACTGCGCGCGCACACACACACATACACACAAATCAGAAGTCCCGTGATGCAGCAGTGAGGAATGCCAGGCAGCCCTGAGAACAAAGTTCCATAGATGGGGGAAGGGAGTGTGTGTGTGTGTATGCCATGAAATGTGTGTGCTGCATTACCTCAGTATACCTCAGACTTCAAATAGGAACAATTGTATCCTATTAACTCTGAAACTGCAGATTCATATCACATCTGTTTCTTTTCTTTGTCAATTCAAAAACTGCATCCACAAAAAGTAAAACTGACTCGGAAAAGGAACACTCTTCTACATTATTCTAAAATAACATCACACATAATCAATATGTTCATAATTTACTCTTAAGGCTTAAGCAAAGTTTAGATTATTATTATTAAAGTAAAGTGGTACCAAACCAAGACTGAAAACATTTGTTAAGGGAGACCATTTTGACTGTGAAGTATAAAATCTTTATAATGGTAAATAACAAACAGATCTATGGTTTAGAGAGGTCCCAAAAGAAAACAAACACGTGTATAAGTTACTTTATGGTTATTGAAAAGGTTCCTCAGCAGCTGTTCTTTAAAGGTTGAATTTGTTTCTGAAATGTTTCATATTAATTAATAAATATTATAAAAATAATTTAAAAACTCTGTGTAGTAGGAGTCTTTAAAGGGCCATGCTTTCAGGCTACACTTCAACCAATAACTCGCAACCTCTCCTGTGTGATCTTTCGTCAAAGCTTTACCCTAAAAACACATACTGGCTGGCCAACACTAGAAGCAGAGTGGAGGAGAGAGTGCTTTGAGGATAGTTTTGTTGACAGGAACGACATCATGTCAGAATCACCTGCAGAAATTGTATTTGCATTGTAGTTTAAAAGGAGTAACATTTTTTTTTTTAAATCAAACTTTTGCAGTCCTCCCAACAAGAGTAAAGTGGTTTCGATGGTTTTCTACAAAGGAAACAGACGTGTACTCCCCAGCAAGCAACTTTCCTCATAAACTCTCTCACTCACTCATCTTCTACCACTTTATCCTTCGCATGAGGGTCGTGGGGGGCGCTGATGCCAAATCCCAGCTGACATGGGGCGAAAGGTGGGCTACACCCTGGACAGGTCGTCAGCCCATCGCAGGGCCACATAGAGACAAACAACCATTCACTCTCATATTCACACTTGAGGGCAATTTTGAGTGTCCAATTGGCCAAATCTCCAAATCTGCATGTTTTTGGACTGTGGGAAGAAACTGAAGAACCCAGAGACACCCCCCCCCACCACAACACACACACAGAGAAACTCCAAGTATTTTTATTGTTTGTTAGTTGGCATGTGCCCAAATGTAAATTGAAAACCTGTTAGCAAAAGAGAGCCATTGAGTAGTTAGGTGATTTATTATCTAATTACTCAACAAATCGTTTCAATAAAAGATCGAACCAGTCATTAGTTGCAGCCCTAATTGATAATGTATTAAAGTATTAAGTGTATTAAAATCAATAACACACTCTAATCAAGTCTTAACAAAATTATTATTCTGTGTACATAAAGTCACATACAAACAGAGTCCAAATTAAACAGCTGTATTTTCTTCAACCTTTTCCTACTGCATTGGAGCAGGTTCATTAAAATACTGTTGCTCTGCTGATGTGGAAAAAAGCAGGGATGATCTATGATGACCTGTCAGAACTAATGATCTGTGCTGATCTGTACACTCTTACTCAACACTGTCTCCGTCTGATTCTGACTGAATCTCTTGCAGATGTGATGGAAACAATGATGTGGGGTTTGGTTTGGTTTGGAAAAGCATGAACTTTAGCTGATGAAGACCCACAGCTGTTTCTGACTGGACCCCACCTGCATACTAGTGACTTGGTTAAATAAGATATTTATATAAGATATTTTCGCTGATCTGATGGACTTAACACTACTGAAGTGACGCGTGCACACACACACACAAAGGATTGGATAAGCTATAACCTATAACAAGGACCCCCAACCACAACACAAATACATACACAGTACCATCTGTCACCACAGCGTACCCCCTGCTGTGTATGCATGAATGTGTGTATGCATGCATGTCTTGTCGAGTTAACAGTTCAAGGCAAAGATGTGGGAAAAACAAAAACTTTTCCAGTAAAGGGTTGGGAAAACAAGATTTCTTGTGATAGTTTTTACGCCTTTAAAAAAAGGTTGCACCTGCATTTGATCTTTTTAAGTCTATTTTCAGCCCACTCCATATAAAAACCACATTGCAGTTACTGCAGCTTCCACCTGCAGCAGCTGGTACAGCATAAAACATTTACAGGGCTGGGTTAAAAAAATGTATTTTTGGATTCATATCAATCTTTATTTGAAAGACCTAATTAATTAATTTGTCATTTATGACCATAGGGCAGCTTACCATTAAATTAACAACATAACCTCACTCGTGCCTTTGGCCAAGCAAAGAGGGCTTGGGTGCAGGTTAAAGTGCATTCACAGCATCCTCTGCTCTAAAACCTGGTTTCTACTTCACACTGAGGAACTTGAACTTGAAAATTTTAAGGCTTAATTGAACTATCACGTACGACTTTATTGTACAGTTGCAATGTGTAGTCATACTAAATACAAAGTGCATTAAGGTAACTATTTTGGGGTCAGTTTCTAATTAATATTTTTAATGATGCACCAGGTTAGAGACACCCACATTTTGTACAGTTTGCAGCATTAGTTCTGTAATAAACCTCTTTTATAACTCAGCAAAACTGGTACAGCAACTATCTCTAAATGAATCAATACGTAATACTGTGTTTCCAACAGGGTACAGTTTAGTTTTGGAAAGGTAAAGCCTCGGTTCAGGCTTGCCTTTCGACCAATAACAGTACCTTTCCTTGGTAGGCGCAGTGTTCGCTGTCCCCGATGGCCGTGTTATCAAGATACATAGCGTGACGTTGCACCAGAGCAACAACAACGAAACATGACAACGAATGACGACATCCAATGTGACACAGCAGACAGCAATACAAAAGACAACGATGCAGGACATCCAGCAGATTTTTTTATCTGTTCAGTTTGCTTTGTATGAGAATAGACTGCGGCCATTTGCCTCAACTTCCATGAGATATTTATATTGCTCACAAGGAGTGATGTTTTTCTGTCCCCGAATCAGCTGACTGTCATGGGTGGACTGGTCTAGCTCCACCAAGACTGTACTGCACCATTTTACTCTGGTACCCCAAGGAAAAGCTGCCAAAGAAAGGAATAGTTAGATCTGGTTATTTTGGTACATCTCCTAATGGAAACATGAATAACTATGCACCGTACTACAAATCAAACTGCTCCATTCGGTGGAAACACGGCTTAACTGTATTGAATCAAATCAGAAACTGGAACGGCAACCTTGACATGACTATGCTTCTTTGAATTCCCTTAAAATATAGACACAACATTTTTGTTTGCCTCACCCTGCTTCACCCTCTGTGGTGCTCAGTTTGGTACTAGGTTTGGAAACAAAACAAAAATAATTGGCCTCATGCAAGATACACTGGTATGAACAGATTCATTTTCTGTGTTAAAATAATCAAAGAGAACTTACAGATTTAACATTTTGAATTTCAGTTACAACCAATGAAAAGTCTGCTGTTATTGAAATCTGTTTTTCAGTAATTGAGTATACATTGTAAATGTTATTTTTTGCAGCAATCATCAATAAAGACATTTTTAGATCATTTGAATTGGAATTCAAAATGTATTATTGTACCTGCTAAATGACGATGGGGAGCACAATGTAAGCTGCAAAATAGTGCAGTTTGCATGTTTTTGCACAATGTGTGTCTGGCCACATATTATTAGTCACTGACTTTAAAGTTAGTGCCATGACATATAGTAGATAATTTTTCCTGAATTCACAGTTTTCTTAAGGTGATAATTTTAATGCTTTAGCACGGGGTGCCATTTTTCTGTCTTACTTCCTTGCTTATTTGTGAAACAATTTTATTTCTTTATATCAGTGGCAGAGTAATTCACAAGTGACAGCTGGTGATGCTGTCACCTGCCAAATATTTACAGTTAATTCCACAGCTGACACTGCAAAAATTTCCTGTGTCTCTGAAAATAGGACTTCAATATACAAATGTTGTAAAGGTGATATAAGAAATGTGTTATATTAACTCATAAAATGAACATGATCACCAGAGATTCAGGAAACATGTTAAACTGAAATACTGACTTTGCAGATAACAACGGTCCCACCATTATATTCACAAAATACATTTTTGTTTATGGGCAACAAATTGTGTTATGTTTAACGCAGCTCATGATACTTCAAAACATGAGATGCCAGAAGAGAGCAACTACCTGCTAAGTACCAGAAATAACAAATTATAGTGAAACTTAAGTGCCTTACTTAAGGTTAAGACTGCTGAAAACAATGTGGGTACTTTTCTCCTGCACAGGAACAAAAGCCTCTTGCTGACCACATAGGTTTAATGTTTATAAAAATAAAACAGACAGTGGGACAGTTATGTATGTGCATGTGTTTGTGCATGTACACAGTGCAAACACATGTTGACATGCTCAGAAGCAGCAATTTCCAAAGGTCATTAAATAGAATACATGTTTTTAATTTTAATGTTTGTAATTTAGTTTTATATTGCTGTAAAATATGTACAACAAAGAATAAAACAAAGCCACGGTGTTTAAACTGTGTGTTATTTTTCTTTTATCTGACTCTCAATGTTAATTTTTTCATTTCAATTTGTAAATTGTTATTTATTTTAATGATTAATTGCAAATTTTGAGAGTAAGCACTTTGTTGTGAAGCTAAGCTTTTCAAATATTACATGGAGCCCAGCTGTAATAACCACATGCATGTGTTGAAAGATATGCAAGTTCAAAAAACAGAATAACAAAGTGGGATTATTAATCATCTGCACTGAATGTTTGTATCCCATTGCTCACATGAAAACAATAATATATAATGTATGGAAATCAGATTTGGGTGGACGTCAGAAGATTTTCAAAGTGGGCCCTTGCACTCTTTGGGAATGGCAGATCTAAATTTAAAAAAAAACAAAAACAAAAAAAAACAGTTTGTCCATTGCATACTGTCCATTGCTGCAGCTCTTCTACTCATTTTTTTTTTTCTCTACATTTTTTTTTAGCTTCTGTCTTAGCCCATTCTGCTCCTCTGTTGGGATTAGTCAACTGCTTCCACTTCCCCCACCTCCCCCCGTGTATAGGTGTGCATTATGCAAACATGGTGGACTATTGCAACATCACGACAAGTATCGGTTGACAAGTGATGAGGAGTTTCAGGAGCAGTGTTTCTTGTGGGAAAAAACTGCTTTATCATGCTGTAGCTTGACTGCTGAACTTTTAACACAAAAAAATAAAAAATAATAGCATACTATAAATGACACATTTACATTTATCCAGCATCATATAATGTGATCGATTTATGATAGATTTATTTATTTCTCAACTGCACCTTCATTTCCTCCGTAGTGTGTCGGGTGAATGACAGCTCAAGGTCTAATGTTTAAAGTAGGATTATCTTGGTGTTCACTATGTTACAATGAACAGCATTAACCACAGGCTTGTTCTGAGGGTATGAAAACAAAACCTACATCCAACAATGCCAGCAGTTGTAGTGGATTGTATCATCTGTGCCACACTGGATGTGTGAGTACAGTGCAGTGTGTAATGGCTGCGTCACTGATCTGCTGCATGTCAGGCATGTCTGTTATTTACACGGGGAAGGTGCCTGTTACATGCATGCTGTCAAGCTGCTACTGTGCAAACTTTATGTTTTACATACAGTCAGTCTTTGGGGTTAGGGTTATGACCATGAATAAATAGATCTATGGACTCATCTAAATGCCTGGACTTCACCACTACTTGCACCATACTGCAAGTATTTTACAATAAACCTTGTTAAAAAATGAACAGATTCAGTCAACAGAAACACCCTAATAAGGATTACATGCATGTGTACGAATGGTGAAAAGTGAAAAAAACTCTAGTTCTAATCTAGTTGTCATAGGGATGAGTTCTATGAAGAATGCTTGGATGATAAAGTGTACTTCCCCATTCTCTTTAGGCCAAAATAAAATGATACTGTGACGTTCTCTTACTAGCAACTGATCAAAAGCTGACAATAAAACATCACTGTATTAAATAAAAAAAAGTAGTTTAGTGTATTTCAATACTTTGGAGAGAACACAGGACAGAGTAATAAAACAAAATAGCTAAAGGAGGAAAAGGCAGCCGCTGAAAAATTGTCTCACTGATCACCAAACAAAAGGACCTGTGGCTAGGGTAACAGCTTAGATGCACTCACTGAATAGCAAATGAACTCTTTAAAACAGTTATTTTTCCATCAACTGCATATCTTATATAAAGTACATTTAAATATTCATACTGGAACAATCCCAGCTAATATTAAGTAAGAATATCTAATCAGGTTGCAGGGTGGAAAAGAATTACCACTCATTAAAAAGGCTAACATACAGAGACAACACAGAGTCTACCCAAGAGCTTTCTAGAGGAGAAAAAAGAGTCGGCATAGGCAATATGAACATTTTACATCATGACTAACATTAACATAACATTTTCTTTTAACTCTAAAATGACTCTAAAATGTATTTACCTTATACTTTGGGAAGACATACATAGATTCTTTGCACTGCATTTTATAAACCCTAAGAGACACAGTCACAATGGCTGGTGACAGATAACTACTGCACAAACAATATAATTGGCTCAAGACCTTACCGATTTCGAAAAATGACTTTTATGGTTGGTTGTGGTGGAACAGATTGAGAGAGGTATCCTTTAGTCTTTGTGTTATAATACTTCTCTTCCAGACAGCACAAGCAAACTATAAATGTGTATGATATAAAAGTGGTCAATTTTGAATCATGAACAACATCAGACATTATCCTGAATAGCATAAAAATATACTAAGCTCATGAAATCTATTAACAAGTCAAGATTTGAGTCCTTGTCTGAACAATTTCATCCATCTATAATTCAAATGAAGCTGACTCAAAAAAAAGATGATTGTATCCTATGTCTGAAAACATTATTTCTGCAGTTGAGCTACAATTACAGCCACAAACTCTCTTTCTCTGTTTTTGTCTGTTTTGTCTATGTCATTGGGAGCAGAAGCAGAGCCTGCTCTTATCTTGAGTTTAACAGTATACACACACATATACACACATACACACACAGACCCATAGACACACAAACTCCTTAAAAGGGTTGTACCACCTTGTACCAGAGGAATGAGAAAAAAATGAGGGAGGAGCATGGAGCCAAACTTAAACTCAGCCAGTTATGATGCACTGAATTGAGAGAGACAGATTTCAACAGCCTATAGTTTCAAATATCATATGGCATCTTTTAAGTGACAAATATAATGACAAGGACAGACATATTAATGGCAGAGTTGTAAAATAGAGTACATTTGTTCAAAACATCACAATTCATGACCTTTGCTGCATTAAAGATAACTACACAATCTTTTGTCAATCCTGGTCCTGGGGACCCACTCCCCAGCTCCAACACACTCGATTCAAATGAATGAGTCGTTATCAGGCTTTTGCAGAGCTTGATGACAAGCTGACTATTTGAATCAGGTTTCTTTTTTCACTGTCATCCTTTGCTGTTTGAGAAAATAAGCCAGCCTCCGAATACCTTGTTTCAGAGATAGGTTTTAATGGCTTTTTGAACATAACTATACACGTTCTAATGAAAGTAAGTGTCAGTTTAAGCTTGATTTGGTGACACATTTTGATTTGAAGCCTAAATTTGGGTCCAAATTAGTTTAGAGACCAAGAGTGAAAATGAGTGAGTGAGTGACTGAGAGAACATTCCAGAGAACAGAGGATTTCTCTATTTTGGTTGTCCTTGCCTTTCTGCTTCACTTACTCAGTCTGTGTGCTTGTGTCTGTAAAAGTCAGCCTTACTCAAGTCACCATAGAGGCTAGAATGATATATACCTGAAGAGAAGGTACCTTCTGTTGGGTAGCTAGATATTTAAATAAAATAATTTAGCTCACCTTACTTGTGCAACATGATACACACTGCTTTTCAAGGCAATACATATGTTTGTAAAAAAATTTGGCCCGCAACAATTATTCGATTAATTATTCGATTAATCGATCATTTACCAATTAATAAATTAATCATCAAATATTGTGATAATCAATTAATCAGTTGGAGTGCTTTTTAATAATGAAAACAATTGAAAGCATCATCATTCGAGATTTCAGAAACACTGATCAACATTTTCTGACAATTTGTGGACCAAACAAGTGCATGATTATTTGAGAAAATAATTTAAAAAATAAGAAATAAGAAAATTAAGTTAACTGCCCTAAAAAAAAATTTGAACTACACTAGATTTGCAATTGGAATACCAGTGACAACAACGGAATTACTAATTGCGATTTATTATCAACTAACTATAATAATGACATTTTGAGATGGACAGTCAACACTTATTTTACAGTGGTATTTGAAATTACATTTCATTCTGGTTGTTGGCTCTCAGCCTCTGATTTCTTAGGTCGACGGAAAACCACGGTATGACCTCAGAATTAAAAGTGCCTGAAGATGTGAGCCGGTCCTGCTTAACAAGTTGTTGGACATTAAAAAGCCTTTTCGTACTTCCCCCTCTTAACTGTGAAAACAAAATGTCACTTTTGGGCTGAAAAGCCATACTCTGACCACGCTCTTCAATTTTAATGAGGCTAGTATTTTTAGTTAGGTTTAGATTCATGCAGTGTTCCTGGGGCAGAAAACAAGCCTAATAGCCTATTTTTGTCCTGTAAACACTTTGATGGCTGAAGCTTGTTCAAGACACCATCATCAACATCATATCTCACTCCTGACTAGATAAGCAGCAAAGAAAACAAGCATATTGCACTTTATCCCATTAAAATTCTCCACTGCTATGTCTGTCTCACCCTAGATGTCCTTGTCTGAATCTCACTAGTTCTTATCAGATCTATGTAGCCACGGGCACAGCATAACACTGACGACTCATTCCCTGCCATTACAGGTAGGTGACTTTCAGGACAGAGCTTTGTTACTAATAACTTTAGCATTTAATAACATTTTTATATCTCCATGTCTGCATTTCTTTACTTTTATCTGCTGTTCATTTGTACTCTAGCCATTTAGCCAAACATCAACCTTGCTAGTTTCGTTCACCACCTGAGACAGTTTGACTTTGAGACTTAGTGCACAGCACTTTTATATAATCCATACTACAGCAGCTTTCCCAGATACATTATGTTGCTTAATAATAAAATTAGGAATGGAACATTACCACTTTGTTTGGGTTCAATACCAATATCACAAACTAGGGTCTGTCCAGATACTGATATTAGCCCGACACAGTAATTTAATACCATTTACACACTATGAAGCAACATTTGTCTGACTCTTGTATCTGTAAAGGTATTGGTTTTTTAAGTAAAAAAATAAATAAATAAAACATTAAACAAAAATAAATGTGTCAAGTTAGTCTTCACAATATCGTTGTTTATGATTACATACTGGTACAATTCTATGTCGGCTCAAACCAATATATATTGGTACCTATTAGTGATGAATAATAATCCATTTGACAAATAATGCAGTGACTGTTTCACTATTACAGTGGGTACACAGCAGCTAACAGTAAATAAAGCATCAAGAGGCTTCCTATTCCTATATATACTTTGAATATGCGTGTGATAAGCCTGAATCTCTTAATTTCTACTATATTAATATAATACATTCATTATAACATATACTCTTTGGACTACTCATGACAGTATATTGATTGCACTTCTTATGTCTGTATTGCTGTTCATCTTTACATATTCAGTGTCTATCTCTTTCATATTTATACCCATATCTGCACATATTCATATTTGTACCCTATTGTATTTTTATATGTTAAATTGGTCTGTGTTTTATTGTTTTTTATGTTTTTCTAACGCATGGTGCTGTGCTGCTGTACTCTAGAACCGACATTTCTCTGAGGGAACCTACCAAAGGGATCAATAAAGTTTCTATATTTCTATGTACAACAATAACCCCAGCTAATAAATTTACATGGCTGCAACGCGTCATACCATAACGCTTATTTAATAAAAAATAGTTTATTTCAGTGTTTAATAGAGCTTGCTAAAAAATAACTACAAATGGTGCTATATGAGTAACATTAGGTCAGAAAGAAATTGACTGTTTTGGTTAGCCAATGTGACCCAAGAGTTGGCTGGACATTTATTAGCTTAAATTTCACCTGTTTTAATTTCATTTTCATAGTTTATATAGTTATAGTTTTATAGTTTCTTCGTTCGGTATAAATATCCATACCAAGCTAACAACTAGCCACCAAGGCTAGAACTGTACACACCGTTGAACAAGTGTGGGTTCGTTATATTTCTCGTTATCAGGCTAATGTTAGCGGCTGGCTAACTAGCTAACTTGCTCCTTCCTGCAGCACCTGTTGATAACAAAGCCACTTGAGGGCAGAGCGAGCACTGGACCACTCACCCTGATCCTCCCGGGCCGCCCTGTTGCTCCGTTAGCTGCTAAATCCAACTGGTAATCCGTCAACAATAATAGTTTTAATCCAAGCGCGTGTTTTTCGGGGTTTTATTTGGCTGTTTCTCAGTTTCACTCTGACAGCCTCCTTCACTCAGTCCCTTTCTGTTGGTTCCCTCACTGAAGTCGCAGCCGCTCCTCTGCCCCTCCTCCTCCTCTCACACTGTCATGTCCAGCTTCAGACAGGGGGCGGAGAACATGCTAGAGTGAGATAAAACAACGACTCTGATTGGCTACAGAGTTCCTCCCAGCCAATCAAATGTGTCACTATATCAGTGGAATGTAGTGCTTGAATCCCGTGGAGAGGGATTATTACTCCCGATAAAGTAAATAGACGAAATGAACCTCAAATGTGAGTAGAAAGGAACTGGAATGCGTAGATTTGTGTATTTCTAGTTTTTCCCTCATACGACTGTCCAGGCAATGGTATGGATCCCGAACTTTATTCTACCTTTTTAACCCAATTTTATATCTTACAATTTCACCTGTTAATCGATTTTTTCTCTTATTATTAATGTTTAAATATCTCCATGATACATTTCAACACAAACACTAGGCCACTAATGACAACCAATGTAAAGTACGTCCATGCAGACAGACAACAAATACAAAAACAAAGCTTTACACAACAAAGGTGCTTTATTTACTGTTAATTTTACTGAGAAATACAGGTAACATTAGAAACAGCACATTATACATTATGCTTACTGACTGACTGACTGACTGACTGACAATAAATGACCTTTAAAGCCTAATGTAGATGTTGAGTGACACACAGCTCACCAGCAGATGTGTTTCCTTAGCTTTAATACATACAGAATTTTAGGAAAATGTTTTGTTTCACTGAATCTGTCATCATCATCACTTCATGTTGCTGCTACTTTCAGGTCACGTTCTTTTAAAAACCAAACGGAGCACTTCTGCCTGCCTGCAGATGCAGAATAATGAGACTAAAAAAAAAATTATTTGTATATGCCTCCACTGATTTTTAAACACCAGTGTGGTTTGCTGTGGAAGGAATTTAGTTTTTTTCCTCCACTCCTGCTGTGCAGCAAATTGCTATCTGGGATAATAAAGATAACTCTAAACTTTGAACTTCATTTATTCAGACAAGAAGTGCATGAGTGGATGTCATATGCTGCATACACCTATATGTGGAACTACTTTGGTTCCATGTTGCTTGACAAAATGCAGATTTAATATCCATCAAATCAGGTGCAGAAAAACAACATAAACAACATATAGTCATTGTCACTGGGCTGAATCTATAATAGGGGCAAATGTTTATAGTGAAACATAGTCTAATTATTCACTGACGTGAGTTGAGGTTGTCAGTGTAAAGCCATGCATGTCATTTTTCCATATGTCTAAATAGTAAGACATAATAAAATGAAATATTTAATTAGAAAGTTAGAAATTAAATAGTTTGTAGTTGAAAATGTTTAATAGTAGGTTTTTAAGACCCAGTGGAAACATCTGTTTAATAGACAAACTGGAATAACCTCCACTGACAATGCAGTTTCAGTATTCACTTTGTTTTTTATATTAATTTAAACATGTGCTTGCTAAATGGCCACCAAGACCTTGAACATTAAGGCATCTAAACTGAAACTGGAGCAAAAAAGTTGAGCAAAATCCAAAATGCTCATCTAAAGGTGTTCTGAAGATACAAATCTACAAGATAAAACATGGTTTGTATATATACTGACCTTGTCCTTTGACCTTCAACCAAAGAATTCTAATCACTTTATCCTTGATGTTTGTCCTCCCTTAAAGAACTCTCAATATGTCATGCTGACAAGAATGGGACTGACAGACAATACAATAATTTGTTTTGAACCACTTGCTGTTTGTCAGGTGCAGAAGAATAAAAGAAAAAGAAAAAAACAACTGTCCAGGCAAAAGGTACAGAATAATCAGGATTATTTTTATTAATTTATCTTCAGTTTCAATATTGTTACAGAAAAAAACATCCTTTTCATCATATTTATACAGTAGTAGTAGAATGCTGTGTCATTGCTTCATTACAAGTGCTGGTCATAGTTTATAGTATGTGCAGTGTGACACTGAGTTTACTCCAGTGTAACGAATCACTCAGTACAAAGGCAGTTTATCAAGAACCTGCTTCTTCTTACTCAAATGAAGCTATCTGGGTTTGACTGGTCCTCATTGGGCAGGTCCCAGGACATGAGGGCTCTGATGCTGCGTTCATGTCATTATACTGGTTCACTGTAAATATAAGCTGCTGAACACAGAATAAAAGAATAGTACCAATAAATATGTTTGTATAAGTGTATATTCACATTAAAATAAAAACTGTTTGGTTTCATAGCCTTAAGCCTTTTAGTCTTTAAGGCCTTACTTCTTTTTCTAATAATGATTTCAGGCAGGCTGTACACTGAGAGGTGAAATGATGCCCTCCACAGTTCAAAGTTCTTTATCACAGTTACTCTCCTCAAAAGCCCAAAAAGGATAAACCAGCTGGAGTGTGCGTTTTAAATTTTTAAAGCTCCAGTGTGTAACTTCTGTCACCAAAACACAGCTAGTGTCTCTATCGCCCCAGACTTACCCCATGCCTCAGGTGAGTCTGCAGAGCTTTCTGAAAGGACAAGTCTGTTCTCTTCCACCATTTGTTTCTTTGTCCCTGTCTAATTCAGAGAACTGGGGATACTTCCTCAACCTAAACTTCTCTGCCATTTCACTAAAACAGCATAGCTGTTATGTTTCCACCTTCCCTATGTCAGTCATGATGCCAAATGCATCACTCTGTGTCACCACAGAAATGAGAACAAAACATTGCCACACTTGCTACGTTTACATGGACACAAGTATTCGGAATGGAATAAAATATGCCAACCCAAAAACTTTGGCTAGTAAATGCTGATCGTCATGCAGATCAGTTTTCAGATAAAGACTTGATCCGATCACGACCACCTGGTTTGGTGCTATCACGTCTGATCCACGTAAATGTAACGCGATGCCGATCTGTTACTGTTGCATTTCTATTCCAAAAAAAAAAAAAAAAGAATAATGAAGAGACACAAGTGACAGGCGTGGAGGAGGAGGAAAATGAGACGGAAGGTGGACAGTGAGGGGACGAGCAGACACAGGCGGCGTTTGTTTACTATGGAAGCAGAAGTGAAGCCTCTCCTTCTGCTTCTGCTAGAGGAGAATTAGACAACACTGCACCTGTCACAATAAACTGACTGAAGGCTTGATGCATGTGTACACACACACACACACACACACACACACACACACACACACACACAAACAATGGCGTTGTAAATTCCAGTAAGAATTACTATTTTGAAAATGAAGAAATATTGCACATGCAAACATAAGCCCCTTTTCCACTGCTGAGCTGCTGTTTCCACAACTCAATGAACCTCAGTGAAAACTATGCTGAAACCCACCGAATGTAACCCCCCCCACACGTCCTGTAATCATTTGAACGTTTTTTTCTTGTTCATTAAAAAGAAACAATCTAGGAATCTGCTGCTGTGTTAAATGTTTTGATTGTACGTCATCAACAACACTTAAAAAAAAAAAAATACTTTGATGCAGTGGAAACGGGAATTCTTTTCCCGGTAATAAAAGTTCCTGTAAATGTTGGTGGCAAAGGGGCTATAGCTAGTGAGAAACAGAGTTGTGTGGAGCTGATAGATTTCGTCAGCATTGTGTGAACTCAACAAAACAGACATATATTTACACTGAAATGTTACAAATTGCAGCTTTCAGTTTGCTACGCAAATAAAGAGGAATGATATTCTTTCTGGTATGTGAAGGCCACCGCAGTTCCCTGACACACTGTCACAGTCTGCATTCTCACCATTATGTCACTCATTTTTACAAACTGGACCTTTAATTTGGGTGGTCAATTAATTATTCCCAGCTGTAAAACATTTACAAAAACAATTTCACCCTGTCTGTCCAATTTCTATTACATGGCATGAACACAACAGCATGAGCCACGGACTTAAGTACGGTGCGTTTGAGGTAACAGAAGGTTGACATGTGAGCCAGAGGAATTCATGAGAGGACAGTGTCGGTAACAGACACTGGGATCTGAAATCTCTCGGGGTTTTTTTTTTTTTTTTTTTCTTATTTTTTCTTTTTAAACGCACCAATAATCACATCAAGCAGTTAACACGAGCATTTAGCATTTAATCAGATCAGAAGCAATGCCCAGAACTGCACCCAGGTCTCTCACCTGGAAATATTCCTGCCCAACGAGAAGGACACCTCCCTCCATCCTTAATGGGCATGCACATGGGTATACAAGTGTGAGAAGTGGGGAGGGGAGGAGAAAGATGAGGAGGGTAAATGATGAGAGAAAGAGTTCAGACAGTTACAGTTCATAGAGGAAAAAGAGTAGAAATGATCTTCTCACATGGAAATAAAGCCAACTTTTTCTATTTAACTGAAAAACTGAAAGATCAGCTGGAGTAACTGGAGAGCCTTTTTAGTACAGTTTAATTTAAATATATAGGCACCACAGCTTTGAACCAGCATTTCCAACATGACCTTAATGCAACATTAGACCTTTGATCATGTGGAGTTGTTTGTTAACCCTTGTTAATCAATGACAAATTAACAGTTGGTGTTAGATCAACAGGATGCAAACATGTAACAGTGTAAACGTAGCTTATCATGGTCTAAATGTCACACTAACTGTCTTAGATTTAGTTTTGACCCACCAACTCGATCTACACTCGCATTTCGACTTCAGCAAGCACCTTGACACTGTCAGGGTAAAAATATTCTGGCTGTACAGTTTATGAGCACCTGAATGGGACAACCTGCTTTCCAGTGATGTCACATCAGATTTTCTCTGAGTTAGGAATACTTTGTGTTGCTTGTTCTCTTTCTTTCCATCACCTTTGTCAGTAAAAAGGTTGAAAGGCTCCTGATTTTCAGCCAAAAAAACAAAAATGAAAACGGCTTGTTAACAAAGTTAACAAAGAAAACAATAGAACTGAAAGAATCTAAATGTTTGTCATGTGAACAAATTCCACGAGAAGGCCAATTAAACTAACAAATTTTCTCTGTGTATCTAATGCAGGATACAGTTCATGCCTATGTGCCACAGAGATAGATCACACACACACACACACACACACAGAGAGAGAGACAGATACACTGTCCTGTAGCCAGACATACTCAATATAGCACCAGATGTGGATTAACATTTGCTAAAATACTACACTCTCCAACTGTTTTAGGTAATTACTGAATATTTGTTCAAATGTTGGAACTATTTTTATAAGAGCCACTGGAAAAAATTAGAGGTTTGAGTGAGTTGATGTTTTGGTGGGTGGAATTTGGTACGTTTGGACAAAACCTGGCTCGTTACCATCCCAAACTCCAAAATCCATTTAAATGGAGGGTGTTGTTTATTGGCCATATTTCACAGAGAGACATGAGGTGTCAACGTCACTCACATCATGAAAGTAAATAAATGTTTTTTTTCCCTCCAGTAGGAGCCTGTTGGCTTATGGTTGAGAGCCACAGATGGAGGAAAAATGAGACAGTACAGAGAAAGCAAACATACTGTTAGTTTTTCAGTGGGATTTTTATGACCATATGTATATACCAAACAGTAAAATGAAGTGACCCTCATCTTTTAAAAGGTACAGAAGGCAGGATTTTTTTGTAGTGGTGATCTATAATTCCATAACTTTGTTAGCATAATCCCTTTTGGTGCCTTTTGGTCCTACACTGCAAAAAAAGAAAAAATGTAAAAAGGACAATTAACAAAATATAATGCATAACATGGAGAGTCAGAGATGGAGAGATTAACTCAGTTGTATTTAAAACTGATGTCGGTGCTCATGTGATGAGGACCTTAGGACAGAGAAGCAAAAATAAGTTGGTATTTTAAAGCTGCAGTGCGTAACTTCTGTTGCCAAAACGCTGTTTGTGTCTCTTCCCCCCAAATAACCTGTGCATCAACCTCTGCATTTAATCCTGCCTACTGCATCTTTAAAAGTAAAAAAAAATGCAACAAAAAACAACATATGTATCAAATACTGAGTAATGTAGTGTTGCAGTGTAAAGAAGTGTATCATACTATGACTTTTTAATGGCTTTCAGAGTCATAATGAGATTCAGCCTCTCAGTGTGGCTTCACTTATATCTGGACCAAAAAAAATTAAAAAAAGGATCCGTGTTTCTTGCCCAATTTTTACACAAAAAAAAAAAAAAAAAGAAGGAAAAAAAAAGAGTTATAATTACTGTACTCGCACAAACTATATGAGCAGCTTAAATCAAAAGTTGTCCTCATGAGCCTTTAGGTTGATATACCGGTATTAATATTAATGTGAGGGTCAGTGTTGTAGTTATACTGCAGGGAGGGGTTATCAGGGAGCTTAAATATTGGGATTGAGGGAGCCAGAACAGAGACAGAAGTAGAAAAAGAAGAGGGGAGAGGTTGGAAAGGGTGAGAAAGGGGAAAAAGAGGGTAAGGAGGAATGGAGGAAGGAACGGGAATTCTACATGTTCACATTTACCAGGGAAACATGTCGAACGCACAAAGCAAATGAACAGGAAAGAAGAGGGTATGAATACTACTAAGATGATAATATTCAATCAATAATAAAGAGAATATTAATTAAGAATATTAATAATCATTATCATCAGGATAGTAATAATAATATTACAGAATAAATCTCATATTTTGATATATTTCTTTTCACTTTTTTTTTCCCAACATTGAAATACAGTTCCTCAGAGAGCAGACCAATGAGGATTCAGCCTGCGCTGGCTCCAATTGGCTGTTGCATATGACATCACAGCTAATGGCGACCAGGTAGACATGCATCACTTCCTGCCCCCCACCCATTTCCTGTCCAGACAGGAAGTCCTGGCATTGCCATGGCAATCGGTAGTGAGTGACACTGAAGTCTGGGGATAAAAGCAGTGTGGCAGATTGTTAGTGAGGGTTTTATTTTCCCACTACCTTTTTACCTCAAAGTGAAAGAAAAAGACGAGAGAGAGAGAGAGAGAGAGAGAGAGAGAGAGTGTTCAACCTGCATCATAGTCGTCCGATCACCATGACGTCCACCACCTCTCCCTTATGGAGCTCCACATACTGCTCTGTTTTTGGAGGCAACATCAGCAGGCCGTTGGCGCTACGCATCGACATGAGCCTACTGGACACCTGGTTGCCTGGAGACAGAGCGACGAGTTAGTGGTATGCAGTGGGCCAAATGCAGCAAGTTAGAGACCCATGCAATAACTTTTTTTTATCCTTTTTCTTTCTCTTACATTTTTTAAAACTTTGTTTTACACATTCTGAAGATTTGCTGTACATTAAGCTTATTTACTTATTTCACCTTGTTGCCTTTTTGTTTTTATTTATTTCTTTTTACTGCTTTAATAAGCATCTTAAGAGTTTAATATATTTTACACGCTTTTTATCAATTTGTTATTATTGATTGCAATTTTTACCTTTCTATTAAAATTCTGTCTTTGTATTAGTTCAAATGTTTGCACCTTAAATTGTATGAAAAGTACTAATAAATAAATCTACCTTGCCCAGTCTGCCAAGAGGAAAACATAATTATTTAAAACAACACCACAGTGTTCACAGATTTGCCTCTGTTCACGCTATAGTTTTAAAACTGAAAATCTTTAAAATCAGTGGACAGGGTCACAAGACAAGTCTCCATACAGTGAATAATGTGTACGTACCTGTGCTTTGTGCCCAGGGCAGTGGCTCCTGGTGATGCCAGGTGAGAATACAGCGGTGATACTCTGGTCTGGGATCCAGCTTAACATCACAGGAAAGCTGAAAAACACACACACACACACACACACACACAGACAGAGACATTAGATTGGAAAAATTTAATCAGCAAAATCTTTAAGTGAAATGTGAAAGCTACTTCTACTGGACACAGGTTCAAAAAATATTAATGTGCAAAATCACAGAGAAAAACCTGACTAGTGTTCAAACACCTTTGGCGATAGTTCAGGTGTAGAGAAAGGCAAATGTGAAGGGAAGGACTGAGTGATGCATAATGTAAATCAGTGTCCTCATAAATAAAACACAAGTGTGTGGGTGTGTGTGTGTGTCTTACCCTAGCTTTAATAATAGTAGGTCTAGGGTCCAGAATGCCTTGCATTTTCCTCAGAGCAGGAATCACAAACAGGTTACAGGTCACCACTGCAGACACTGGGTTACCTTCACGACAAAAACACCACCACCACTTGTTAATGAGTTAATGAGGAGAAAAACTTAAAAAAAAAAAAAAAATGAAAGAAAAAAAATTAAGTCTGAACCCATTATTTATTTTGTAACAGATTTTAAACAAGGGACAGGATTTCCAAGAAATACACTCATTGCTTTATAATTTTCAGGGTGATATTAAAAATGTACCAAAAGCTCATTTTGTAGGTTAATCAAAGGCAAAAAAAAAAGAAAAGCGCTTGTACAGCCATAATCCAGAAGATATTACTGAAAACAAACCAGCACAACCAACTTCCTAACATCAACCTCGTACAGTCTGAACTGCAATCAGACAAAAGCTACAGGAGCATAAAGAACAGAACCAACAGACTGTGGAAGAGCTTAATTAGACTGTTGGACCACTGACTGAGGAAATGTACTTCATTTTTTATTGCATCTTAAGTTTTTTATCTTTAAATTTTCACACACTGTATGTACTTCAGATTCAGATGTGTCACAGATTGTTTATTTTTAAATTGTCACTGTTTTGTGTCTTCAAGCATTTATTATGGATCCACCCTCTCATCGCACTATTGTTGTACGTACACCAAAATGACCAAAAAAAAAAATCGTACCTGGCAGGGCAAAGATGAGTTTCCGTGCTCCATCAATGTCAACTGTGGCAAAGGTAGTTGGAAGACTAAAGAGAAACATACAAGAGATTATTTTACCCACAGTATACATACCATGGTAGCGCAAGTAATATTTCTAATATAAGCAGAAATACTAACACTACGATCAGCCATGACACTGTAGAATCAATATAATTGATTTTGTAGAAGTAACAGAAAGAGCACCAACAGCAGCAAGTTTCATAGTAAAAACTAATAATAAATGCACCTCAAGTAATAGTATTGGGATTTATAAAAATGCAGTAAAAGCAGTAACAAATGTAGGACTAAAGGAGAAAAAGAGTACTACAAACTGTTGTTAACAGCAGAAATATGACTGGAAGTTTAGAAGTGATGACAGTAATGGACGTACTGTGGTAGAAACTGCAGTAACAACAATAGCTATAATACTAATAAAGACAGCAACAGCAAGGGGTGGTGATAATCGATATGACAGGGCAAAAGTCGATATTTCAATGAACAAATTGTATTTGTTTATTTATAAACAAATAAGTTTCACTGGTAGGGCGTAGCTACTTGATGGCTCCTCACGGCGTCGCTGCACAAATGAATGAGGGAAACTTGGGCGGAAGTTACCTGGCCCAAGAAGAGGGGCAGATAATGGCGGAGAACGCTACGTTAAGAGATGCCCCATCCACGCTCAATATATAGACTTCATGCACTTTGTTCTCTATGTTGTGAATAAACAGAGGAATCCTACACTTTTAGCTTTTCACAGACGTCTTGTTTTCTTCGGTTAGACAGATGTCATGATGCGTTGCTATGTGATTGTCTTGCAATATATTGATTATCACGGAACCGCATTGTATCGCAAATTGTATCGTGAGGGACCCTGTGATTCACACCCCTGGTAATAACAGTACTAAAACCTGCTGTAGTGGTGGTAGTAGACGTAGACCAGCAAAGATCAAGCTTGAAAATATAATTGTTTCCCTTATTTTAAAGAAAGGTAAACTCTTACCCTGGCTTCATAAAGACACGTCCAAAGTGGATCTGAGCATGAAGATCAATATCCAGCACCTGCTTTAGGTAATCCTGGCAAACACACACACACGAATGACAAGAATAATATAAAACTGATCTCGAATCAGTTGTAAAATTAGAACCGATAATCCACATCGAAATTAAGTTTTACACTGGTTTACACCTAAAAAAGCGGGTTAGGGGTTTGTCAGGTACCTTCTCTCCCATGGACACGCCTCCTGAGGTGATGATGACATCAGCACGGCTGATTCCCTCATGCAGAGCTGACAGCAGGTCATCAGGGCTGCAAACACACACGTGACACATTAAATCTCAGTGGGCTGATTCTGGAGCAAAAAGCTCTTTTAATGTGGCAATGAGATTTGGTGATATCACAGTCATGTCATCAAGAGCTTAAAACCACACACACACAAACGTGTTCTTACATCTTAGTGAGGACACATCATTGACATAATGCAGTCCCTAGCCCCTTATCCTAACCTTAACCATCACAATTAAGTCCTTAACCCTGAAAAATCCCTTTAAAGTTGTTGGGCCCAGACAAAATCTCCCCACAAGGTAGAAATGTCCCCACAAAGATAGGTTTGTATGTTATAAATACAAGTACACATATACACACACACAATACAACTGCTGGTGGAACAAACTGGCGTCATGGAATATAAATTAAAGGAGTTTGGGTTTTTGAGTTTTAGCCAGTAAAGTATTTTTACAGAACATTATAGTGTTTGACCTTGAATTTAATCATTATATTATCCTATTACACATTTGTGTTAACTTTTGTTACAATAACTGTGTGTGTGTTTATGTTATATTATAATGTATGGTCACAGGGACTACCAATTCTAATCAGGCCATCCTTGAATTCAAGGAAATTCAATCTGGAGGCTGAAAAGTTTAAAAGTGAAGGACAGGATGAACAGATGGATGAGTGGATAGAAAGACAGACCAGCAGAGGAATGGAGAGCCAGTTGTATCAGTGAATATCATTTGGCATATTGTCCTGAAACTCTTTTAAGTACATTGTCAAAAGAAGTAATAATGCAGTTGTTTTTCAGCACAGAGACTTTAATTATCAGCCATAATAATTTAATCATTCAATGTTGACTCAACACGAGTCTAAATAATATTAATAATATAATAATAATAATATTATTATATTAGAAAAATGTGCTTTTGTTTTTCACTATGGCATGGAGAATTCCTCAATATTACAATCCTTGGGCATAGTTATCAACATGTCATTGGGGGAATTTACACTATTACTAAAATTATTAAAGGAGGCTGCCCATAGCCAAACGGAAAGAGAACTTGCCAGTGAAAGGTTGCTGTTTAAAACTGTTTTAATAAGGACAAGTGAATGTCAAAAATAAATAATGGTACATTTTCTACTGGAGCCAGAGCTGTTTTAAATGTGAGTGTGTGGTCACTGTTACTTTCTACATGAAGCCCTGACAACAACAGAGGAAGAAAAACACTCATACTTGTCTCCAACAATGCCCAGGTTGATGGTGGGGTACCCGTGCTCCTGGATGGTGGCCAGAAGAGTGGAGCGGTTAGAGTCTCTGATCTTCCCTGGGTGGAGGTCATCTTCTGGATTCAACAGCTACACACATACACGCACACGCACACACACACACACACACAAGGATTGAATGGGCATCTTGATTTGTTGGCAAAAAACACAGCAAATATCAAAATGAAAATCCGATTTTTCTTGCTTGTATTGACGTGTATGTACCTCATTCCCAGTGGACATGACGGCCACCACAGGAAACTTGTGCACGCTGACCTCGGTCACTCCTACTGTAGCCAGCAGGCCGATCTCTGATGGGCCCATATGTGTCCCTTTAGCCAACACACACTCTCCTCTCCTGATGTCATGACCTATTGGCCTGTGTTGATGCACTCAGATATGTTACAAGCATAAACACCAGATGGTCTTCTAATGCTGACAGCAACTTTTTTTTTTTTTTTTTTTACCTGATGTCCTGTCCGGGCCGAGCCTGAACCATAATCCTCACCTCCAACTCCTCTGTGCCCTGTAACAGACAGATGACCATAACAATGGACTAAGATGTTTTCACACAGTATTCCATCACCACCTTTACCTAAAAACATGACATTTTTGTACAAAAAGACTGCAGACTGCCTACTGCAGGAGCAAAGACTCAAGACGCAAGACTGCACTTTTCCTGCTCATAATCATGGGAGGGTAAAAGGGGAAAGTGGGAGTCAAAAAAAAACATAGTTAGAGAAGCATAAAGAGTGACTGATTAGGTATTATCTCATACATGTGAAAAGTGCTTATATGGTTTGCTGTGAAAATTATATAGATACAAATAAATGACACATTTGTTGATGCCACCTTTACAAAAAACAAGAACCCACATCTAACTTGGAAATACTAAACTAAAATAATAAAGGAAATGGAAGAGAATATTTTACTGGAAAACTGCTATAACTTTGGAACAAGACACTTCTGCATCAAGTAGTTTGATCTATTGTTCCTTAGCCTTTTTCACACCTTATTTCTCAGATCTTTTAATTGATGTTCAATAGGATTAAGGATCAGGACCCTTGGAGGATATTTTCAGAATAGTCCATTGTTTTTATGAGTCACTCTTGGCTGCTTTTATCTGAGTGTTCTGTGTCATAATCCTGTTGGAGGAACTGAGACTGAGGTTTCTGACACTGGGCAGTACTTTTGCTCCAGGATGCTTAGAGAGTCATGAGAGTCACAGATTCAAGCTGACTCAAGCCAGCTGTAGCCAAGCAGCCCCAAAACACAACTTAGCACCTTCTGTGTTTTGGAGTAGGTATGGTTTATGCTCTGAGACTGAGACAGAGACAACTTTTAAGGAAGATTATTGTTTCATACTACAAGGATACCAACTAATTGTCCACTATATAAAACTATTATCCACATCTGTAGGAAACTTGTATAGATCATGTCAGCAGCCATCACAGACCAAAGCTGTGATGGCTGCTGAGCTGAGAGGACTGAATACCAAATTTTTGATTTCCTTTCTCTGGAAGGTGGCGGCTCTTTGTTGGATGAAGAGGGAACACACAGTTGGAACACTGCTTAGATCACAATTTTTCGTTGAAATTAGTTTGTGTCCCCCCCAGTAAAGACACGTAAAGTGTAAATTAAAATAAAACATATCTGGCGCAACACATTTTTTAGTCTTGCCCAGCCAATGTGACTGGACATAACACGAAAACATTTTTAAAATATATATACACTAAACCAAAGGGTCTGTTGGGTTCCTGACAGGTTCGGATGGAGTAGCTGTGATCCAAGTTATGCAAGGCATGTGGTGATTATGATATAAACATTAGGTTTGGTATCTCCAGTGTAAAATGAGGTGCAGTGTGTGGTATCCTGGCGCAGTTGCGCCAGAGAAAATACTTAGAAGGAGTATTTACATCCTCAGACTCCCTCAGCAGCTCTGTATCTTCCACTTGCACCACAGCATCAGCTCCACAAGGAATCGGAGCCCCGGTCGTCACCCTCATTACCTGACCTGGCATCACTGTATGGGTGGGCTGCAGAAACACACACACATACACAGTTACTATACAGTAAAATGTCACATTACTCACTGTTAAGAGATACTGGTGGTAGTAACCTACAAAATTTTAACAAGACTAATTACGACTTAAAAATGACTATTATCCTCCTGTTAACATACAGAGACACCATGAACTAGTGAAACTGCTAGTTGTGTTACTTTGGCCCTGTATTAACAAGTGCCTTGAAGGATCCAATCACACGTGGACAGTGACCAGTGCCGATTAGAAAAAGAAGGCATTATGGTATAAAAGTAATGTGAAACTACAGCGGGGCAGAGGTGTCAAGGTCATTTATGAGACAACATGAGCACCAGTACAATCCTGCTAGATGGGAAATGGAAGATCAAGTTACTATCAAAACCAAGGAGGTCTCATCTGCTGTTAGAGTTGTTCAACAACACATTACTGAAGCAGAGGAATAGCAGCTCAGAGGCTCAGAGGATGAAATGAAACAACTCCATACTTGAATATGAATATGATGACAGCGCTGTTCTGGAAATGAGTCTTTAAATGAAGGTACAGCTGTTACCCAGACCTGTACTGTCTAACAGCTCTCTCACCTTTAAGGCAGGACGACAGATACTTGTGATGAATGTGTGGCCCTGCAGGAGGAACTGCAGCCAAGTATAGTGCAAATATATTCAGCAGTCCATCCCTAATGTAATCATGTGCAAATGACAGCACACAATGGGAGCAAAGACACACTCGCTGAGAGGAACCACAGTGGCCAGATACGACTCAGTGTGCTCACAGTTTCTGCAAAAAATGTCTGATTAATGCTACAGGTGGGGTAAATAAACTTATCAAAATTCTCTATTTACCAACAAGGAATCGATGCAGAAAAATCAATAATTTCTAAAGTTAAAAAACTTAAACAACCGTCCAGTTTCAAAACCTGACATGGTACAAATCATAAATCTTGAAGCTTTAAAACAGGAGGTTTTAAGCCTACAGAAGACTACAAATGTTTGTCAATACAGTCTGTATATATTCTGAGACAGTACAACCTGAACTAGATTATGGAGTGTGTCATGCATCTCTCTTTCTCTATACTCTATACTTGCATTCCCTACTACTACTAGACTAAAAATATTTAGTAACTCACAGTATTTCAAATCATGGACAGACAAAAACAACTGGTTATGTTTATATTAGTAGAGATGTTACAGCGGTGACGTTGTTGGCAGTGTGAATACTTATACTGAGTAATACTAGGTAGATGTTTCCACTCATGGTTTCATGACTGTTAGTGTGTTAGAGCCAACCTGTTGTCCAGCCTGTGACTCCCCAATGATGAAACGATCTCCTGGGCCGTCAGCAGCTACATGCAAATAAAAATGATGTTGTTAATCGTGATAATTAGAATAATTAGACCACAGCAATTTAATTTTTTAGTCATTTAAGCAGAAGACATGAAGACGGGTTAATATTTCATTAACATGTACAGCTCAAAAATAATGTTAACTTTATTCCAAGAGGTGAAACTTATATTCAAGTTATACATAGATAACAAAATGGCTCAACAAATAATTATTTATGCTAATGCCTTGGGCCGGCTATGGCCAAGTCATTATTAATGCCCAGTTTATTTTGATTATGCTTTTATTGTGAAGTTTTCCTATCTTCTTTCAGCCAGTTTGCATTATTCTTAAGATTAAATCTAAAGTCTATGATATTTTTTTAGCTGTAGGCTGTATTTATAAAAAATGTTTTATTTTGTGTAACATACGAGATGGTATTAATGGTCTCACCTCGCACAGCGTATCCATCTTTAACGGAGGCGGGGAACGGAGGAAGGTTATCTTTGGCATAGATGTCCTGAGCGAGCACTCGACCCAATCCGCCTGCAGAGAGCAGATCCACAAACATCGACAGTCTAATAACCACATTAAAACAATCACCTGATAATAATACAATAACAAGAGCCATTGTGTGTGGATAGTTTCTTATTTACTGTAGTTGTAGTCACTGAATTGCATAGCAGATGGTTAAAAATACAAAATCCTACACAAACCAAAAATATTATATATTGCATGCTTCACTATGTACAGACTATAAAAATATAAATTAAAATTATGAATCAGTGCCATCCCTAAAATAGGACAGCTTTTAATACTTTTTAAAACCATAATAAATGAAACATCAGGAATATCAGTAAAGAGTCCCAGAATTACTTTCAAAACAAAAGAACTTATCCCACACCCCCACACATCCCCTACTTTTTAACCCCTCTTCAACCAAAACAAAATGGAATGAGTAGACTCACTTCTGTAGTTAATGACTTCAATTCCCAGAATAGGCGTCATCTCTAAAACAGTGATGAAGGCTTTGTCCATTGACGTCAGTGGGAACGGGGACATGCGATGACGACGTGCCACTTTACTGATGTCCACTGCACTGTGGCCTACACACACACACACACACACACAGCATTAATCATCAATCATCAATCATTAATCAATGGTACTAATACTCGATTATTATTGACTCAAGAATAAAATGACACTTCACTGTTTGATCAGTTTTGCTCTTTTGTTCTTTAATTTGCATATTCATATATGTTTAATTTTAGCTAACACTAGATGAGCCGGTTTCCCACTAAATAAACGTCAGTGCAGCAACGTGCGGGAGTAGAACACACATTTGTATTTGTTTGGTGGTGAATTTTAAAGCAACAAACATCCTTGTTTACCTCTTTTAACCAAATGACAACTTTGATAAACAGCTTTAAGCTAAACAGACACTTAAAGTAAAACGTTGACAACAGTGCAGGTCTGAAAGTAGCTTTAGGCTCCATCCACACGGAAATGGAACTGTAAGTGACGCCATAAATCTGCTTCACCAAAAACAGAGAAGATGACGTTATACACATTACAATGTATATAATAAAAGAAACACAGACAGAATGAACTAAAATACAAGTTACCAAAAAGCAAACAGACCAAACAACAGCATTGCCAACTTGGTGACTTTGTCACTATATTCAGAAACTTTACTGATATCCGGGGACTTATATTCAAACCTGCAACTGGTGACTTTCTGGCATAACCCTAAATACTTTCCGAGAAGGGAATGTCCAGTTCAGTGTAGACACAGAGAGAGAGAGAGAAACACACAGTAACCACATAGACAACACATAGTCACAGACAAGAGCGAGCTGTGGATGTGCAGAGCAGCTGACCGTGTGTGGAACAATCACTCTTCTGTATGGTTCATTCAAGTAAAAATAGTCTGTGAAAATAGACCCTAACCCTAACCCATTATTTTACCATACAGTTTCACTGTTAATCTCACTTATTTTGTCTTCACTCCTGTGTCTGAACAGGACGTGTTCTGGTGATATCTAGCGTATTTTCAGATTGACTTTAATTACTTGACATTGAAAGTAGTTGGCTACACTGACAAAAAAAATCTCCAAACACAAGAGTATGATGACGAAGACAGGGACAATGAATGTCAGAGCAGGAGACAGGTGGGACTATGACATTGTTTTCCCAATGTAGTGTATTTGTTGTCGACTTGAAAACACAAGGGTGGCATTTTTAAAATTTTCCCACTCTGGGACACGTTACAAAAAATTATAATTTCAGGGGTCCAAAAACACTGTTTCTGTGTAGATGAAACGCCGACACAATTTAAAAAAAAAACTATGCAGATTCACCTACACTTATATTTCATGTGGACAGGTCCTTTGTTTCACTTTTTTCTACCTGAGATGAGACTGTAAAACCTCCAATCTACTTGCTCCTGGTTTGTGTTGGTGTACTGTGCAGCAGGTGAATACACACACACACAGACTGAACTTACTGGCTCTCAGAATGTTCTCATTACTGCCACATCGTGACTGAACCTGTAGAAGAGAGACACAGACACAAAATTCTACATTTGCTCATAGTTTGATGCGGATTTATGTTGCAAACCTCTCTCACAAACCTCTCCTACATGATGAGACACATGTGTGGGTGTTTAGTATAAATACTGTATATATCAGAGTAAAATCTGTGTGTGTACCTTGGGTGTTGGGCACGAGGCAGTTGAAAGGCGGGAGGTTGCCTGTGTTGCCCGTGGTGACTCGGAAGGGGTGGAGCTCAAAGAGGCGGAATCTCGAGGGAGCACCTGAACGCCTCGGGAAATGATCGAGTCTGGGATCTAAACACAAACAAACACACAGTTAGATTTTTGTAAAAAAGCACAAACTTGCCTCAAATTATATTTGTGAGGGATAGCCAAGTCTGTGTGTCCATTTATGTGTACCACTGAAGTTATCACTTAAATATTCACGTAATACTATCACATTTGTGGAGTGTTTTTTTACTGTGTCTTTACCCTGTTGGACTTTATTAGCACAAGACCAGAGACAAGACCTTGAGAACTTCCTGGCATTTAAACACATTCACATGTTTCAATTCTATTTTAATTTCAATTCTTCTTTTCTTTTAAGGTAATATGTGGTCATATGAACCGGACGTTTAGACACATAAATGTACCGGAAAATATGAGCAGAATGTCTTCACTAACACTTTGTCCTGCTTTGTAAAACATTCAATTCGCTGATGAAAGTCTATAAATGAAAAACAGATTATTTTCATCCCAGCACACAAGAGTTGTTGATCCACTAGTGGTTTCATCCGTAATATCTAATTTTATTTTGTTGTTACTTCTGTGTTTGATATCCTTTGTTTGGAATAACTTAAGTGACACAAACTTGCCAAATGAGGCAGCAGACCACATACCTTCCAATCATAGAGGCTGTTTAACAGCAAGAAAAACTGGCGGACACTTCTTAATGTATCACATACTTTATATGACATGCATTTTATTATGTGAGCCTTTTCTTAAGGGATTATAATCTGTCCCTGTGACCCTGCTGGCAGCCATGTTTCATTGAGGGTTAGCTGGCTGCTCACTACTGTTCCACTCTCTTCACCAGCTGGACAGTAACTGTTTTCACTGACGACATCTGCCTGCTGTTGCTGGAAGTGAGATTGATGATGGAAAAACGTGAAGACGTGAAAACAAAACAGTGATCTGAGAGATAACAATGCTCCACTGAGTTGAAAGTAATGGAGAAGTTGGGCTTTAGCTGTGGGTTCATTGCTACATGTACATGTAATGTTCCTCACTTTATGTGTAGCTTCAATGCACTAAATAGCATGTATATTTTAACAAATAAAGGATATTTAAAAGTGCAGTGCATAACCTTTGGTGATTTTTGTTGTCACTGATGTTATTATTTTGCCTGTTTGGTCTTTGTGAACAGAAATAATTTAACATGGTTCCTTACCGAACCAAAGGCTCTGTGACTGAGGAACTAGGGGTGGGTGGGGGACAAGCAGCGTTCTTCCCATCAAACTGCTGAACGGCTGAGTTTTTTTGAGCAGTACAATTAACGCCTGAAACTGACTCACCTGATGAGCACAATGTTCCAATTGCCTCCTTATGTCTTGGCATATAACAAATCACTTCCTGTGTGCAGTGTGGGAACATCACCAGCCGACACAAGATCTGAACACTGCCATACTGAGAAACTACTGAGAGTCTCCTTTGTCAAGACATTTGTTTATATTTAAAAGTTATGCACTGCAGTTTTAATAATTTTGTAAAAAAAATGTATTTTTATAATAACATCAATCTCATGTGAAATCATGGTTGTTAAACCATGATTTCATGCCATGGTTGTTAAATACATTCATGTTGGTGGTGGTTCTTGAAAAAAGTGTAACAGGCAGATGACATGATGGGTTTGTGCTGGAGGGTCTCACCTGCTGGTCATGACTACAGGAGCAGGTGTAATGAGTGGGTGGGGCGGGTGAGGTGCCGGGCAGATAGGGACCCCCTTTTGCCATGACCACAGCATGGCTTGTCTGATGGACACACACAGATGCATATTGGTACAGACAGACAAATGAAATGAAATGGAATGGTGAAAGTTCATTCATATTTTCATGAAACAACCTGAAGATGCTTTTTATCTAAACTGTGAAAATTCAAAGTAGTTATGATCTATAATCGCCTACTATAATCATTAATGAAATAAATGACAAGATTAAAAAGGATTTAAACACCCCATAAAATGAAAAATACAGTTTGTTTTGCTACGAATAACACTCATGTTTCTCTCTCTCTCTCTTCATACATATATATGTATATACGTATATACATATATATATATATACACGTGTGTGTGTGTAATATATATATATATATATATATATATATCATGCAAATCATGCAAATCCATCAGTAACATTAACAAATGCACATCTTCTAGCGCTTTATCCTCTGTATGAGGGACTTGGGGGCCGCTGGTGTCAATCCCAGGTTACATAGGGCAAAATATGGGGCACACCCTGGACAGGCCACCAGTCATCACAGGGCCAACATAGAGACAAACAACCATCCACTCTCACACCTACTGACAATTTACACTGTCAAATTTGCCTAATCCCAAGAAAACCTGGAGAGAACCCACATACACACTCACTCCAAATGCATGCGTTACTGGTACATTTTACAATAGCTGCAACAGACAATAGTGTTCACCAACTGTTGGGGGACCTCAAGATCAAATGCTACAGACAGTAAGAAAGGTTACAACTGTGAAAAGTCTTAACTGATAATGTAGTAATAGTGAAAAGAGCTAAGGAGCTCAATTTGTGCTCTGAAGGCAAAGCTGCAATATCAGCTTTATTTGTAGTTTTCTTTTGCCAAGAAGGGATTCCGTGCTGTAGTTTTTTTCTTACAGTTATTACAAGGAAAACTGTGTTTCCCATAATCTGCATCAGCCTATGGCATTCGAGTAGTATCTATAGTGCAGTAGTCTACTGCTGCAATGACCCAATTTTGCCACAGGGATCATTAATGTTTAATCATCAGGGTTTGAGCAACAGCACTGTCCTCCTTGTGTCTTGACCACTTGTTACCTTGGCAGCAATGGCAGCTGCGGTGATGTGGGAGGAGCCATGCTGGGGGTGGTGGTGGTGATGGTGGTGGTGGTGGTTGTGGGCATGGTGACCTCTTCTCCGGTCCTCCTCCTCGTCTTCCTCTTCCTCACACTGGGTTCCACGCTCCATGGTGTGCATGTTGCTGTGTGTGTTGGTGTGTGTGTTGGCGTGTGTGTTGGCCAGCAGAGGGGAAGTAGAGGGCAGCTGCTCCAAGGCGGCGTGTGTGGATTTGACTCTGACCGAGGCCTCTCGCAGCAGGTCGATGGCATGGGGCAGAGCGGGCAAGATGAACTGAAAGCACTCCTGCAGAGAAGAGCAGCATTTATTTTTGTTAATCTTGTCTCAGACACTGAAATCCCTAACTTCAACAAATATAGTAAGATTTGATCGACTAGAGCCAGCTACCCTTTCTCATATGTATCTTATGGACCTGGCCTTCCTCGTTTTGGCTGACCATCTTATATTCGCTCTTATCCATCCGTTAGTATTCTCCCCTCATGTTTGACCGGCCTTTTTGGTGTTTTACCAGCTGGTCATTCACTACAGTCTTACTTTGTTGAACCAGTTGCCTTTCTCTCCCTTTCAGCAAGACATGTCAATTCTGAAGCACAGGAAAAGTTTCCACTCCCCTTCTCACAGTCAGTTGTTAAGGATGCTTTGTACTTTGCAAGATTAAAAAAAAAATTCAACATTCCCTTCATGGTTTCTTGGAACATGTCGGGTATGTAAAGCTTCATGTTAATAATACATCCTCCTTCACTAACTTAGTATGCCTGCACGCACTGGTGATTACTGTTGCCTTCATGTTGGTTGTATGCTATGTCTTTTTTTTTTTTTTACAGTAAGTGCTCTACGATTGACTTATTTTATGTATTTAATTTATTTGTCGGGATTTTATACATTAGGGATCAAACAAATAATTAGTCTTGGAAATAAGGAATAAACTTCAGTGCAAAGTAAACAGAGTCAAAAAGAAATTGCCACACATACATAAGCAAGAACGAGGAGAGATGATCTGGTGTAAACCAAAGCTCAGATGCCATGATCAAATTAAAGATGATTATTAAAGCCTTATTTTGAAGGACGCACTTTATTTTTTTGTTTCATGTTGAGGTTTACATACGTCAATGCATTTCATTTACATTAAATTTTGACCCAGCAATCTATACATATTCCCCCTCACGCTTACAAGTAGCATGGATCTTTACTTTAACTTCCACATTTCACATTCATTTGTTTATGGATATTAATATACTTGAAAATGCTTTGTTTTCTTCTTTTATCTGCTTGTATTTTCATATAAACTTGTCAAAGTTCTGTTAAAACCCTTTCTTGGAGGACACACTCCATTCTTTGTTATAATTAAGTATAATTTGAAACATAATTGTATTTAATTTATTATATATTTAAAATACTTCATTGCTTATTTGTGCCTTGTTTCTCCAAGAGCCTAACTTCCCCATAGGGTTTAAATTTTAAAAAGGCCAAATATATCAACAGAAGCGTTTGATGCAAGTTCACTGTGTGCCATCATATGTAAATGTTTGATTTTACTTTTGTTCCACTTACTCTTGTTCCAACTTTGTGAGATATGATGCATACTCATTTTGCACTCATTTTAATTGTGATCTATTTTGATGTTAAATTCATGAACAAATAAATGATCATTTATATAACAGGACTGTTTCCTGTTATGTTATGTAAAAAACATATTAAAAATATGTTCTTTTTAGTTGCTGCATTCTAGCTATTTTTTTTTTTACTCTCCTGGATCCACAAACCCAGGATGATATGAAGAATTGGCCATGAGAAGGAAGAAGTTATCGGTTATTGGTTCAAAATTTGCATATTGTGCATCCCAAATGGTTACACTTCTGAACCTTTTTAACATTTAATTTAAATAGAGGGCAGAGGTCCCTGTGTGCTCAGATAAGGTCCAGCACCCTTCCACTGGCAAGTATAATGGTATCCCTGAAAAGCAGTATTTATGTGTTTTGTGTGATCTGAATGTTGTTCCGGATTATTTAATTTTCTGCTCCACTGCTCTGTATGCACTGAACAGAGAAAATTTTTAAAATTATACAGGAGAATGAGATCTAAGCCTGAGAAAGATTTAGAGAAAATAATTATAAAAGGGTAACTAAACCCCCTTTTCTGAGGCAGAAATGCCAGTAAGTCAGCAGAGAGCTGAGTGAGGGAGAGGAGGAGCGAAGGAGAGTTGTTGACTTGTATCAGTGACACAAGTGTGCACTATCATGGTACAGTTCAGTACAGTACAGTCAGCAGTCAGTTGGTCGTTGCACAGGTACAGCGTCATGCAGGGCAACCATTGGACACAGCCCACACCCCTCCTTCCTTACACAGGGCTTTTCCATTCCAAACCATACCAAACCGAACTGTACCATGATGGAAAAAAAGCACATGTAGCAACCACATGGTATCAGACATAAAGTCACCAGCAGCTTGAGGAGCTGGTTAGTAAATACGATTCAAAATATGATTCAATAACCGCTGTGGAACGATCAAAAAATGTGTTTAGTGTCCGACTCACTGCCCTGAGTTCGTTCAGACTTCTCTACATTCTCCGTAGTAGCCTAAAGTCACAGTTTCAGTAACAAATGTCAAACCGAATGAGTTTAAATGCTCAGTTTCGCAGAGGTGGGGGTGGAGCCTCACAGTAAAATCCCTGGTTGTAATGAAAGAGCCCTTTAGCACTGCTGTGACTGAGGAGCACTTGAACATTATTTATATCATTAAACATACAGCAGTGTATATTATGTCATACAGGACATTAGCATACTTAATTTTATTTTATTCAAGGAATACTTTTATTTAAAAAGAGTTTATTTCTGCACTTTTTTTCTTGAACTTTTTTGTTGTTAATTAACTGAAATAATATTTTAATATTATTAATAACTTTTGGTCTACGTCGCCCAGCCCTACTTGCTAATGTACAAATCTTGCCATAAGTTTCCAGACTTTTGGGGGCCTCAAAGCTCCAAAATTTGGGAAGCTCTTGGTTAATATATATTGCATGAATGAGAATCTTTTTAAAATAAAGGATAAGCACAGATTAGGATCATACCTGAGAGCCCTTCTTGCTCCCTGGCAGATTGATGATCAAAGTTTTACCACGAATACCACACACCGGCCTGGGAACGATGAAGCAGAACACAGACATGAACATAAGAGCCACACCACACACATTAAAGTGGTTAGAATTACAGAGATTAGTACTGCAGCTGTTACACCTATCAGCTAGTCTTTACCTGGACAGCATGCCCAGAGGAGTAACATTGAGTGATCCCATCAGCATGGCCAGAGCCATACCTGGAGCCTCTCGCTCAATCACCTCTCTGGTGGCCTACGACACAAAGACAAACACTCACTTCAATAAAACAAATAAAGAATTTCTTTCTCGTTTTGGTTTAAAACACACTATTTTTTTAAGTTTTTTTTTCCAAACAGAAAATAAGTTTTATCACTATTTTCCCAGTGTTTAAATCAGATTCACATAACTCTTTTTTACTGAACTCCTGCAGGAGTGTTTGCTGTGTGGTTTACCTCAGGTGTAACATCACGTGGTGCAAAGCCAGTTCCTCCAGTAGTGAGAATGAGATTCAGCTCCTGCTCATCACACCACTCCAGAAGAGTGTCCTGTTCACAAGCAAATACAAAGTTAACAGAAAAAAACTAATAATACACACATAACCTTCTCCATAATATCAACAAGTTATTGTAAAGGACTTTATTCAAAGAACAATCTGGATAGAAATTCATTCTGGATTCAAACTAAGACAGTCCATACCAACTGTGGGATTTGGGTGGATTAGGATCAATTAAGCCCACATTCTCACTGTTGTCAGTGGCGAAGGAAGTAGTGAACTGAGAAATCATCATTTCTGGACAGATTATCCACAAACTGTGGGTTTTTTGTATTTGTTTGTTGTTTTTGTCTTTTTGCTTCTCCCTCTCTAGGGGTTGACACAGTGAATTATCCACATATTTGCATTTGGCAGATAGGTTACACCAGATGCTCTTCCTAGTGCAAGTCTCCCATTTATCTGGGCTAGGGACCGGCACAAGGACTACGCCGGATGTGACCCCTCTGTGTTCAAAAACATTCTACAAAAACAAGAATAAAAATAGACTAAAAGACTGAGGTAAAGCGCACTACTATTTTTTTGACCAACAAATAAAAACTAGCGACATATTTTAATGTATGTAATATAATGTAACAGTTTACAGGAGGATTCAGTACCACATGACCACTTGTAAGCCGATGTGATCACATGCGGTGCATGTATGTGAATCACATGTGTGGTTAAGCTAACCAGCCCCCGCGATCAAGTCTTTCAAACTGTTTGTCAGTGTTAATGTTTTTAAGTCTTTGGATTATTACTTGAATGATATGATTAAAGAAAAGAGTTGTTTTCCAGAAATACTGTGTCCATTGATATAATCTATAAGCAACAATAAATGACTTAAACAATTAAAATGTAATTTTTAAAAAGGATATCAACAAATTATCGTTAAGGTAAAAATTCCATAAAATATTGACACATTATCATATCATATACCATTGACTCCTACCATTGATTGAACCTTGCTTGGCCTTCTAGTTGGAAGACAACCCGCTCTACCATGGCTTCTAAATGTAGACTAATAATAAAGATGAACCACAAAATACATTTGTTCTAAAACTTTTTTTGTACCATATTTTCATTTAAAAAAAAATTTTATCTCACTTTGGGGAGTGCATGTCTCACTCACAGCAATGAACGCCACACTTCAAATTCATGTGAAAGGTGAAACTAAAGGCTGAAGACCACAGAGGCACAATAAATTTGAAAAGGCACGTAAATGCTCTAAGTATTTATGTGACTGTATGAGCTATATGAGTTGGCTTTTCCTGCCTTTATTAGAAAGGACAGAGAAGGATGAAGGGGAGAAGGGACAGGAAAGGGACCATGGATGATATCACTGGAAGTTGTTGTGTGACTGAGTGATTAGGTTGGGACCACGAGTGAGCTCAAAGCAAATTCACGCACCTTGATTTCATCGATCTCATCTGGAACTATCTTATAGGCTGCTATGACTCCTCCTAGCCTGCAAGGGTTGACAGAGATGTTGTTAACAGTGATGCAAATGTGTGAGCTTGTCAGTTTACAGTTACACCTGCAGGCCATGGACTTTAAGTGTCTCACAGTGAGGGATCATGGACGAGGTCTTTCAGGTTGACGCCACTCCTGTCCTCAGCCAGGTTCTTGAAACAGCTGTCACTGACTGAAGAGGAGGAAAGGACAGGTTACACAAGCAACACCTGTAACACACCATGTATACATGACATTTGTCAATTACATATTAAAATAAAAAGGGGACATATTAATGAAAAAGGGTGGCCCTCCAAAAGACACTTAAAGTGAGTTTAACACTTGATTACACATGATGAATAGTGTTGGCTTTTTTCTTCCTTTTGGTTTTTACCCAGATCTTTGAGTGTTTGTCTATGGATCTTACTGGATTATCTGCTTTATCCTCCACATAGGATAATCAGGGCTCCAGACTAACTTTTTTGCATTGTTTGCACCTGTGTGCCTAACTTTTTCACAAAACTGAGCACAAAATTTTGCACCAAATTTCGGTGCAACCACGTTGTTCAACACAACACCTTCAATTCAATAAGGGTTGCGGTCATTTCCCATATACATTCAAACTTACGTAAATGATTGTAAACAGGAATAAGGTGTCTTCATTAGAAGCACAAACATAGTAAGTGTACACACAAACTCAACACATATTAATATAATCATTACACCTGTCCTTTTCCTAAAGTGGCCTGTCAAGAATGTATGAAATTCATTAAAAATGCAGGCCTTTAGCTCTTTTTTTTTAAAGAAAAAGAAGGGGGAGAAGAATTATTGACTACAGAAAAACCTTGTATTACTGATCTGGATAAAAGAAAAATCATACTTATTCTTATCTTGATTATAGGGCTGACACAATTACTCGATTCATCAATTACTACATTAACCGTCAACTATTTTGGTGTCTTTGCTCCATATAATGAAGAAATTATTAAAACTGAATAAATTTTAATTTGTGGACAAAACAAGACTTTTAAGAACATAATTTTCAGGTGTGAGAGACACTGATCAATATTTTTCAACATTTTATGGAGCAAATGATAGCTTGATTGATCAAGAAACAGATGAATCAATAAATGTTAGTTGCCGCCCTAGTTGACCAGTTACAAACTGCCCAACATCAAGATCGTGGATTACTTAAAGACCGGCTGATCTAAAAGTAAACCCATAGAATCTAACAATAAATGAAATGAAACAGTCCATGAGCTGCACCATAGCTAAAAAAGTAAGGGACAGATTTTGATGACATTTTCTTGGCATGTAGGTTATAAAACAATGGAAGATATTTTTGGATTTCAACTGTTATCCAGATATGAAATGAATTCAGGATTTTTATTTATTTATTTATTTTAAAGAGTTCGTAAGTTTGTGAGAAAATGGGCAGCCTTGGCAGAAGTTTACACTCTTCAAGTACTTCCTTAACATAGCTGAATTAAAGACTTAAGATTTAAAGGTATTTTAAGGTACATTTTGCAGCCTTTGAATGGAGCTAGCCTAGTTATTACCCTGTTTGTAATCATTCCAGCAATCAAACACATCACACAAACCGACTGGAGGAATTTGTTTTACACATGACATGACTGTCATGTCAAGTGAATAGGTATTGGTCATTATGGTGGGTTCAATCAGACTATTTTTATGTGCATTTTCAATTTGCGCAGTTAAAATAAAACTGTGCAGAAAGTGTGTGTTTTTATCTACTGCTTAGCAGTTTTTAAGCTTGACGGGGTGGACAAGTTGGCAATAGAAAGGAAGAAAGAAAATGAGTGCAATGAAAACATACTGAGGGGATAAATTAGGTTTGGATCTCATGTGACTGAAACATCACTCAAGCCTCCATATTTTACTGCCATGGAAAAATGGCAGTAAAATATGGACCAGGAAATGTGTGGACTGCTAAGGAAAACACATTCCTTAAAACAAATATTTCAATAGTAATAGGTGGAGAAAAGAAATGATGTATACAGAGAAACTGAAACTCTGTTTAGATCAAGTTGTGCTTCCTCATCTTTCTTCTGTGGTGACCTGACTTTGTAACATTTAGGAAGCTTTATTGACAGAGATCAAATATACTACCCATGAGCATCATTGAATAAGTCTATGTTTACTGTAATGTAAAAGTCTTTTAGTTTTTGTAACCTAAGGACAAACTTATACACTTACCCTGGTTGAAGCAAGGGCCTTTCTTTACCCAGCCCACCATCTTGCACAACCATGTCTCTATAGCATTTTTGCTTTTGTAAGAGAAGCTCACAACCACAGCCTCTATTGTATAGAGAGTTGGGTGTATTATTTGGTTAAAAAGTTCATGCCAGATCCACAATTTGTCTGGCGCCATGTTAACCAGAAGTTGACAGATGTCACCTGTAACCACGCACCTACTGAACAATGCCAGCTCTCAACCATACTGTCCTAGACTTCCTACTTGGGAATCACTTTTTAAACCAGAAAATGACATAAATGGTCAGTATACAGTGCTGTTCATAACCATTTACATATTACCAGCGCAGCTGTAATATGTGGAATAATATTGTGGAATAGCGAAGCCGGGAATCAAACCTACAATTTCCAATTCGTAAGACGAATCGCTCTACCACGCGTTACATGTCCATTTTACAGTTAGACTGTATCCTCGCTCAGTACGCAATCAAACAAGAAGAGATTCCTTTCTGGTATGTTGGGGCCGCTGTCGTTTCCCAAGTCGAGGCGAGAATCTGCAGTCTCCCCATTAGATGTCACTAATTCTTTTGCAATGGCACCTTGAATTTTTGCTCCACCTACTGCTTATCTCCAAAAACGTACTTAACAGCAGTGGATAAAAACACAATACACAGTGAATGTTGACTTTTTCTTGGAAAATTCAGTTGACATTTCCAAGTGAGTGCTTTTTATAACATCCCTCATCACTAAATGCCATAGTCAGATGTGTCAAATAAGACATAAACCGATGGGGAACGCGTGTAAACGAGACAGGAGTCAGTGGGTGCCGGGAGGTGGATGTGTGTCAGACATATTGTAGCTGCTGTGCTAGCACCCAGTGAAAACACGACAGTCTCCTCGGCCAGTTGCTGCTGCTGCTGCTGTAGTTGATGGCTCTCATCCTCTTAGCATTACTCTCACGTCCCCTCTGCCTGGGCAAGGAGACAGCAGGGATACTGGGGACTGTCACGCGGCTCTATACTGGTCCCAGTCCACTGCACGACTCACCAACAGTACACTACAACAATTACAGAAGAGACTCCACCTGCACAACACAATATTTACCACCATCGCATTCTAACTAGACGTTAATGGACAACCAAACGCAGGCTTCGTTATCCCATACATGCACTTCTCGTTGATTCAAAGCCGCCTTTGAGCTCAAATATAACATGGCTGTCAATGGGACCATGAGATAAACGTTCATTAACAACGTATCGTATCTGCAACGGCACATGAATAATGCAGCTCATTCAGGTTCCATATGTGCACTGCCAGAAAAATACATTGCATCAAGTTAGCAATATACAACATAAGACAACAAGAAAAATGTCGGTCTGAATTTCAAAATAAAAGCGCAATCTTAAAGAAGTACGCGTTAGCCCGGCAACAGACGCCGAATTTTGAAAGTCTCTACCGGTTTTTGTGTCACCCTCTTGACGCTACATTACACGTGTCACCGTGGCTGTGTCGTGAAGCTAAAACACCGAAACATGACAGCCGCTCATTGCTTGAACACGAATACGTTTTACACTCCAACACGCAACCGTAAATAACGCGGATTCAACGCCGTGTACACGCGTCTGTGTGTGTGTGTATGTGTGTGACCTGTCAAATGACAGGCAGCCACTGTTGGTGCGAGGTTAGCCGCTCAGGCAAACGTTAGCTCTGCAGCGAAGACTGCACGTATCAATGATATCGACGTCCACCGATAATCCGCGACAAAACGACACACGAGTGTAACATAAAGCAGCAGCTTTGTCGCATTGACGCGGACCGTCCACCTACCTGTCAAAATCCCCACTCGGGTCTGATGGTCGTGGTTGGTGAGCACCATCCCGTCCGCCGCCATATTTACAACCTCTGTCTGCACTGTGACGGCACGTACATAGAAACTGTGTGTGTGTGAGAGAGAGAGAGAGAGACAGAGAGAGTCAGAGAGAGAGAGAGAGAGAGAGTCCATAGAAACAAACAGGACCATAAAAACGTACAAACCATAGCAAACAACGACATGTTTGGCTGGTTCTCACAACTTTAAATGGATTTTCAGGCTTAAAATTTGGTTTTAGAGTCAGAGTTAGATTGAGGATTAGGTCAGGGTTAGGTTAAGGCCATCTTTGGCTCCTCTCCACCCAAATAAATTTAATCTGGAGCCGCAGAACCTATTTGGCCCATAAAATGAAGGTAACATCATGTATACATTTTTATATATATAAATATACTATATAGAAAAAAAAACTATATGTTTGAAATCAAGCTACAAAAAGAAAAGTTGAAATTTCATTATTGTTTTTCGCCTGTTAACAAAGGGAAAACACCACACTCTTATGAAGTGATGAGACACACTGGCCTACTTTCAGATAAAATGGAGATCTATTGGATTCCTATTTGAGAAATAAATAAAAATGATTTAGATTTTACTGTATGTAGTTCAGGCCTGAGAAAACCTGCTGGTATAATTATGTGGATCCAAAGATGGACAGGACTCTCTAGAGCCGCAGTTTGAAGACCCATGGGCTAGGGAATACATGATGTCTTTGAGGGTCCTCACTAAGAATGCTTTACAAGAACATATGTGTGTGTGTGTGAGAGAGAGAGAGAGAAACATCCTTCATCTATTGTATTAGTGTCACTTTGTAAACCACTCACTCTCCCAAACCAAAGTCTACAGCAGGGGGCTCAAACTCCGATGATCTGGGGGCCACATGAACTTCAAGTCTGGTCAAGACGGGGCTGGTCATATGAAAAAAAAAAATAGTCCAACTGTGTGGGGAAAGACATCTGTTCAGTTGGGGTGGGCGACACGAGCTCATGTAATTATATGATGATATTCCATCATGACATAGCGTCAACAACATACATATCCAAAAACAGGCATTTAAATGGTGGGTTGCATGTAATTGATTGGGACCTTCGGTCTACAGGGGAAAGCGATTTTGCATCATGGCACATTCTGTGCATCAGGAGCAGGAATGAACTGGCTGTGTAACTGGAGGGTTGCCGGTTCAAAACCCGGGAAGGGGCACAGGCGGCCTCTGAGCAAGGCATCCAATACCACTACTGCTCCTGTGCTCAGTTTGTGTGTGTTCACTACTGGTGGGTAATAAGGATGGGTTAAATTCAGAGGTCAAATTCACTATCACTAATTGGTGTGTGTGTGTGTGTAAAAATATCTATTGGCTCCCATGGGTTACTGGAGCCAATTCCAGCTGACACAGGCAAAAGGTGGAGAAAAAGGTGGAGAGCACCCTGGACAGGTAGCCAGTCCATCACAGGGACAACACACAGAGAAAGACAAACATTCACTCTTACACCTACGGGCAATGTAGAGTGAGAAAAGCAGGGAGAACATACAAACCCGGGTCTTTTTGCTGCAAGGCAACAGTAGTCGCCACTAGGCTCCCGTGTGATCAGTGGGCAATAAAACAGTGTTACATACCTCATAAGTCATGAGGTGGCGATGTGACTGGCAGGAAATCAGCCTTTCACACGTCAACGCTGTAGAAAATGACCGTGTGAAGGAGGTGCTGTTATTCATCTGCAGCTCAGTCGCCATCTAAATGTGTAAAGTCTGAATCATGAGTGTATTTTAAGGCCAGTTTGACGTTTTCCAACCGTGCTCGGTAACTTGTGTTACTGGATGAAGCAGATGTACAGTATGTCTTGTTATGTGTGTTCTGTTTTTTTCCCCCCCCCTGAATGTGTTAGATTTCCTTGGTTCTATACTTTAAAAAATAAAAATGAATGCCAGTGTTTTAAGGGGATGATTTGGTTCCTGGTGGATACAGATGATGAGTCTTTCATTTTCCATTTGTTTGCTAGTTTGCTTGCTGTTTGAAAATAATCAGTTACTATAGATGAGTCTTATATACTGTACTGCACCTTTTGTAATTTTCATACAAGGTAATGTGACCCAGAGTAATGTGATCCGTGATTAAACAGCTTCCAACACATATACAGCAAATAAAACAAAAGGAATACAATTGATGGAATGGCATCATGTCTCAAAAATCAGGAATGAGGACTACTGGTCCCAGATGTAAACACTCTCTCGCACACGCACACACACGCACACACACACACACACACAGATACTGTACTTAAGCAGTAGCTGTGCTGTGTTTGCACATGCAGCCAGTATAGGGGCGCACATTTTCGGACAAGCATTTGCAAGAAGCCAAAATTGTGATCTTCATTAAAAGATGTTTGCGAAGTCTGCTTGAACTTCTGGGTTTATTCTTAGCAGAAGGGTCCACTTCTAAAACTTTTCATGGTGTCTTCAGCAACAGTGCGGCTGTATGAAGCTGCCGCACTTCACTTGCACTTTGTGCATCTTCTGACTCGCCCGCTCACCTGTGAGCATGCATCACTCGGATTAGTTAATCGTCAACTATTCTGATAATTGATTTATCATTTGAGTTTTTTTTTTTCATACTTAAATCAGGGTCTCTGAGTTTCCAGTGTCTTTAACATGAGTATTTCCTTCCTCCAAATATCACGAGGACTATAAACACAGTTTAATTTTGGTTTTCTGTTGAACTAAACCCTTGGCATAACCGATATATTCTGTTTCATCATTATTTCTTCTTGCTGTCATTTTATTAAGGAAGCAAGTGCACACCATGGTTGGTGTTATGTGACACAACTTCAGGAAACTGAGAACTGAGAAGTTGCTGAAGGTCTGACACTGGGAGTAATTTGTATGACATCCATTATTGTCAAGTTCATACATTAAAGTGATTAGAATAATCAAAACAAAACTACAGCATCCTTATTCCTCTCCAGTCCAAAGAACAGCAATAGGTGAGCAGGTGCCTGTGCATCACAGATTAACTCCCCCATATGACCTACTTTCTTCCGACCTTTGTGATACTCCAATAACAGATTAAAATATTCATTCTGACAAATCCATTCATGACTCCCACATTAGGAAGTGATGAATATTTTATGTGTCTCCTGTATACAAGTCATAGAATTCAAGTTTTTCACCAAACTGTGAGGCTGTGGATTCACATACTCAGCAGCTGCATTACTATCAGGTGATAGTTTTTTTATTTACATACGAAAACTTCACATAGTCCAAAGGCATGGTTTCTTAGCTTGAAATTGCCAGGGATTGAACTTCCACATCAGTTCCTGGCGGTTTTTGGGCAGTTTTATAAGCTGATTGTAAAATCCCTCTAATGGCCGTTAACTTGAACTTCCACAAGAAATTACAGTGACTGTTACTGCTGATAATCCCTAAAAAAGTAAATACCTGAAAATATTAGTCATTAAGAGTCCAAGAAATCACTATAAAATGGTTGTGTCATCACTGTAATCACTGTATCACACCTCATGCATATTATATGTTAAAAGGTCAAGGTCAGACACGGGTTATTTTCAGGAAGCTCTCATTAAAAAGTACATTTGGCAGTGAACACTGCAATGGCTTAACTTTACATTTGCTACAGTAACCAAGTGATTTGGCGACACTGCCTCCATGTGGCCACAAGAGTAAGAGCAAGAAAGAGCACACAACCTGACTCAACCAGCTCAGGCTGATGGGACGCTTGATAACGAGGTTCCTGTGGCAGATCCACCGTGAAGGCTGAGAGCAGAGCGGTCGAGGATGCTGTTGGTCTCCACGCCAGCAGTGGACACATGAGGAGCAGGGTGGATGGAGAGCTGCAGCGTGGACACACCATCAGCAGGGAGGTGAAGCCAGAGTTGGTGCCACCTCTGAAGCTGTGAAGAAACCAGGGCGACCTGAAGGCCAATTCATATTCTTATTATTCAATAGTTCAAAATGAGCAAAAACAAACTCCTGGAACTGCTCAGATGCTCACCTGTGTGTGGCTCCTGTGTTGGCAGCATTTTTCTTCACACTTTTTTTTTTTTTTTCTGCTTTCAAAACAAGCATGCCACAGGATTCTCGCACCATCTAATCACATTGCACTAATGTGTCTGCAGAGATGACTGAATGATTGACAGCTTTGGTGTAAAGTGCGTTTGCAATAGTTCTCTGAAGGCGTTTGAGTCCATGGTGAAGTGACAAACACATTCATGCGTCAGTAATTATTAGGGAAAGTGTTTTCACCCCCATAATCAGGATAATTCTACTATAACTGAAAAAAGTAGCAGCTGCCAGTTTACCTCAAAAAGTATGGGGAGTGCTGCAATCCATGATTTAAAAAAAAGAGACATTTTTCAGTTTAACTTGAAGCAAAAATATTATTTTGGACTGTGTCAGGGAGGACGTTAGAACCCGTGTGTGCTGTTGTTCGGCCTATTTAGTCATGTAATTTGTGTTTTCAAGGCAAAATTTCCTTTTTTCCCAACATTATTTGTTATTTTTGGTTTAATACACTATACATTGGCAGATACTTGTATCATCTATCATTGGACAGTGTATTAAATTTGGTTAACTTTATACGTTGCAGCATCAGTAGATGTTAAGTTTGTCCAATGTGGGCTACTGTAAAAACACAGTGGCTCCCGATATGAATAGAAATGAGTCCGTCATAATGAAAAACAACAATTCATACATGAGAGTGACTTCATAAACTCTTTAGAACTAGAATTATTTTATCTTCCATTTCTGCCAGATGAACATCATTTTACCATCATTGGACCTCCACTGGCTTTATTATATATATTTCTATATTTATTTTGTAGTTTACTTTTTGATTTGTTTTATCTGTTTCTGCCATGTATATTTGTCATGTTTATGCAGCACGTTGGTTTTAAATGTGCTATTTATAAATAAAGCTGACACTGACATTTAAAACAGGGGCATCAAACATGTGGCCCGTGGGCCAGAACCGGCCCACCAGAGGGTCCGATCCGGCCCACATAATGAATTTTTGAAAGTTTATATTACTATTATATTTTTCAGCTCCAGATACCTGTGAACTAGAAATTTCAGGTTGTTGTTGTGTTTGGTAAAAAGGTCATTAAATGTAAATCAAAGGCAAACATTTAGATTTCCTGTTGTTTATAGGTTATTATGCTATTATTTTATATACTAGTCCGGCCCACTTGAGATCAAATTGCACTGTATGTGGCCGCTGAACTAAAATGAGTTTGACATCCCTGACTTAAATGAAGTTGTAATTCACATATTTGAACACAGAGAACTCTCCTTGTCCTCACAAAGGTCTGTCCATCATCGCATGCTGCAAACACGTGAGTAAACGAGTCTCTCGCAGGACATATTATGATTTCTTCATCATTTTTAAACAAGCCATGTATAGTTATTGGCTACATATACATAAAGCAATGGCACCCCTTAGAGCAATGACACAGTCTCACGTCAAACTTCACTTCATTTTATTGCTTCATATTTTATACAGCAGAAGTCAACAGAAAATGCTTTATTTTGTGTCAAAACTGTCCTATACACTAGGTGGCAGCAGTGAGAGGCGCCAGCTCTAGCAGAAAGAAACAAGAGCTGTACTGTATGTACTAATAATAATAATAATATAAAAACAATGTTTTGCTTGAGATTAAGCAAATAAAAACGATAATGCATGTATTACAACTTTGAAAGATGGAAATAGGAAAAATCTAAATAAAATGAGGTGACACTTAGAGAGAGATTTAATTTAAGAGTGTTTCATTCACTTTGGGTTAGTTGTGATTTGAACATTGTTAGTCCAGTATAATTCACTTGGGTTAATTTTTTTTTAAAAGACATTAAAAGTTGAGAGAATGCAGAGATACTGGTTATCTACTGGAGCTTTTAGGAGTCTTTTAAACAGCAGACATGACTGAATCCTTAAACACTGAGCTATCTGACTTAGTTTTACAGCCTGGTATGAAGACTGTGAGTGTGAATGTGGCTCTAAGTTTTGCTTAAAAACCTATAAATACTGGCAAAGCTTCTCAAGAGAATAATTGTCAATTCAACTCCTGAACACATTTTTGTTGTAACTGCAGTTCAGGTTTTCAAACTAAATTTGTATGTCACAAACACATTTCATAGACATCCTTCTTTGCTTCCTTCCTCCTCACCCTGTTTTTCTTTGTTCCCTCCAGCAGCAGCCATTTTACATGTGAACAGATGTTGATATGCCAGCGCTCTCCAGTGCTGAGTCAAGACAAATGCAAAACACACAAAGGCTGAGTCAGCGGTAATGTGCGACAGATGCTTTTTTTTTAAACATCAGTTTGCAAAAACAGTACCAAATCATTTGCCTGCAATAACCATTAAATAAAAAAAAACATGCTCTAATATATTATTCTAAACACTGTTGCTCGTGTGGTGGATGTCGATCTCAGCGGCCACGCGTCAGACGCCTGTCTATTTCAGCCTCGCGGCTGCATTTCCAACATCTTTTCTGACCTGCCTACATACACGTTCACCTGGTCTCTCTTCTCACTTTCCTCTCTCCATCCTCACTTTCACGTCACACCTCACGCAAACTTCCCCCTGCTCCAACTTGTAAAATCACATCACACAGAATTAATCTTCCATCCAACATCATATGATGTCAGTTTCCACTGGGAAAAAATAAACACATCCCATTTTAGCTCTGAAAAGCATGGCCACATGAAAATCCTCACGTGTGTGCGTTGTTGTTGATATTCATAGATCAATGTGAAGCCTTATAACACCAAGCTTAAGTTATCATGTTTGGAGTGAAATGAACTCACGAGGATGTTAAAGTTGCACTCAGGAGATACATCTTTTATTTCTCTATTTGGCTTCTGTCATGCGGCTGAACTTGACAAGCTACTGTTGCTCGACAATAAGATGTGGGCCTTTTCTCTAACTCTGCAGCAAAAATACCCCATGCTATGATTCAACCACATAGTTGTCCTGGCTCTGTTGTCCACAAAAACATTTTCAGCAAATCTTTGACCTCCCACTTCTGTCACTTCTTCATCCACTGTTCCTCCTTCCCTCTAGTGCCTCTGCCCTCATTCCGCGACTGTCCGTCTTCCTCTGAGAGCACCTGCCTGCTGTGAGGAGCATGTAGCCCCTGATCCGGGCCTCATGCCAGCGAGCGTTGTCTGGGTTTGATCCTTGGATACAGCTGAGAGAGAGAGAGAGAGAGAGCAACATCACTACATCATGTTGACACTGTGCACAAGATGTCTGAACATCATGAAGGCACACATATTTAAATATGTATATATCTGTATAAGTGTATAATCACTTATATCAAGATTATTTTGGGTTTTACTGCCTTAAAATCATAGAATGTACATGAAAAATTGATGTAGTGAAGCCAAGGAAGTAGGACAGTAGCAGCAGTAAGCAAACCAGGGGGACGGTACTGGAAAAGAAAGAAAACTGAATGGAAGTCGATGGGAAATGGGCTCCTGCTTCTCAACTGATGAATAACATTGGCATTTTTCTGAGAAGTTAATGGTCTCAGTCACAATTGTTTTCTTTAACATTTTCTCATTTCAAAGGCTTCAGAATGTGAGCTTGTTCTGCAACCACAGAACTACGTCTAATTTTATTTATTAATTTTATTCTATTTATTTATTTATTATGTAATTAAGGCAAAGGCCTTGCTTTTCAAAGGCTGCCATTTACTGGTATGCTGGATATATTCTATTCTATTCTATTCTATTCTATTCTATTCTATTCTATTCTATTCTATTCCTTAATTCACTGAATGAACAGGGACACTGTCACTTTAGTTAGTACCTCAAACAAACACTTTAAAAAACCTCAACTATTAACTGTCACCATGAAGAGCGCTTCAAGCTGCAAACTGGTTCCAAAAAATGACTTAGAGCTAGTGCTTATATATATATATATATATATAGTAAATATAGTTTCCTATACAGGAAATATACAGTACTGTGCATAAGTCTTAGGCCACCACCACCTTTGTTATTTTATGTCAGTTTTGTGATCATTGCTGTTTAGATTGAAAAGATGTGAAAAAGTCAAAAAAAGATCAACCTGTCAGTGAGTTGAACTTGTGCAACATGTGTATGTAATGCTCCAACATGTCTTGAGTAAACCAGGTATAATAGACCTTTTTCACAGCAGCTATTTGTTGCCATGAAATAGTAGGAGAAACACAGGTTTGACCAATAACATTAGGGTTCCATTCCAGGTTTTAAAGAGCCATGGTTGTGTTATTGTTCAAGTGGAAATGTAGGTCACACTAAATATTTGATATTATAGAAGCATTTTTGTTGAAAAAGATGTTATTTTCAAACTGCATATGTGTTTCTCCATATTTTCAGGATGTGTTCCAATAAAGTGATTGAGAAATAATTGTACAGGATAGTCATTATAGCATTGCTAAAACAACAACTCTAATGGTGGTCTAAGACTTATGCACAGTACTGTATATAATATTTATGTCTGTTGTTGGTGACCGGTGAGAAGAGGCTCTATATTTTACTGTCATTACTTGTCCCAATCATGTTTGTTTTTGTATTTGATCGATTATTAATTGATTACAAAATTAATTGTCAACTATTTTGACAATCGATTAAGCGGTTTGAGTGTTTGTTTGTTTTTAAATAATGAAAAAAGCTTTCTAATTTTCTGTGTTTATTCTGTGAATATTTTCTGGTTTCCTTGCTCTATGTAACAAATAAATCATCATTCAAGAACATCATTAGACGGCACACGTGGTCTGTTTGGAATCAAACTGGAGGTGTGCGCAGTTGTCCGTGCAGGGTCTTTGAGGACCAACGTGGAAATGAGCATTACCCAGTCACAGACTTAGTCACAGACTTACTGTATTTGTTTTGACCTACAATATGTACGGTCCTAAGGTTGTAGCTTATGGAGCCTTTTCCTGTGCGTCAACTCATTCACAGTGAGATGTGTGGTGTTTTAGGGTGTCGTATGATCTCTCACCCCCAGCAGGTTCCTGGGTACGTATCCCTCCTGGTCGTTCAGTCGCGCCCACCACCACTCTGTCTCATTCTCATCATGTCGTCGAAGCACAGTGAGGGCGTTGCCCTCGCTGAAGGAAAGCTCATCGTCCTCCTGAGCCGTGTAGTCCCACAGAGCATAGACCAGGCCTTTGTTCATCACACCCAACTTTTCCTGGACACCTGAGACAGACAGGAAGTAATCAGCAGGAAGTGGTAATCCTTTTTTGGTTTGTTGCATTTTGTCTTTACATTACAGTTCATTAACACTATGGTAATAATATTGTAATAATGAGGTAATATTAAGGTAATGCAATTTTTTTTCAAATGCAACTTTCAACTTATATTTCCCATATTAGCAAAGTATTATCTTGGTAATAATTATAACAGAATGCCATCAGTGTGATACCTTCGTATGAAATTACTTGTTAATTTAATTGATTGATACATATATCATGTCATAAGGTTGAAATGTATCTTTCCTTATGTCCCACAAACATTTTCATTGTTATTACTGGTAATTACAATAGATACTTAAGAACATTTTTATCACAATATTACAAAATTATTTCCAATCTTTTTATTTGATTCCTTATCCGAACCAAAGGTCTAAAAACTGTCTAAAAGGCTGTCACATCATGTACAGATAGTAAAACCTACTGATGCAAACTGTGATTTCTCACTGTTTGCTACATAAATAAAATGCATCTGATTTGGATTTTCATTTGAAGGAAAAAAAAAAACTAAACTATTTCTATTCGGATTCTTTTTTCCAGTTTCTTTTGAATCCTGATTTCATTGTTGTCAGTCGCTCTGTTTACACCCACCATAGAGGAACTGAGAACACTGTGTGTATCCTTCCTCCATTTCTTCACATTTGTCTGCTGCTGTTTCCACGTCGCTAATTGTTGTTGCAAAAATGGCTGCCCCAGACTCCACCAGCATCTTACAGAGATGGACGCTGTTACAGGACGCAGCACAGTGAAGAGGAGTCCTGAGAGGGACCACATTAAAACATGTCTTTAAACATTTGTCTGCCTCTGATGAGTAAAAGCACAAGGAATTCGGGCTGAACATAACTGATGTAATCATGAAACAGGCTGACGTTTGCAACTACTAGTGTATTTGCTGTTAATATTCTTAGCAATGTCATTGATTTGTAGCACAGTAGATAAAAGTAAATATACAGAAAAATAAAGGTAATAAAAACTAAATAATATTTAAAAACTATTATTAGTTACAATAATGAAAAATGTTATCATAAATAATGACAACTAGGCTGAAAGATGAGCAATCCCAGCTCCACTGCAGACACATACAGTACATAAATGCTTTATACATGATTTATTTTTTGGAACATTAATATGGTGGATTTTGAAGTGAAAAGTACATATCCTTTTCTGGGAGATTATTTTCATCAGGAGGTTACGAAAGAACATGGGCGATCAGTGCTTGCTTATTCTGGTTTGTAGTCCTTCTGGGGCCACTGAAATTACATGTGTTTATCTAATGGCGTTTATCTAACGTGAGGCACCGTCAAGTAAAAGGTAGACACACGTAATTACTCATATGAATTGTGACCCTATTGGTGTTCCAGAGTTTGGCTCTTTTCAATTCCTCCTAAAGAGAAGAGGTACAGTATGTTTAAAGTAGGAGATAGTTGCAGTTGATTGGATACAGACTGGCAGCTGGAGGAACCAATACCAGCAGCATGCTCAAGGTTGTAACAAATGGTGGACCAACCAAAACCCCGAGCAGCCTTTTCAATTTACTGGGGTTACACATCTGTCGCATTTCAACCAATATCTCTTGCATTACATATCCAAACAACAGAGAAGTTGGTACTGCACACACTGGTGCCCTTAGTAAGTCACATGGCAAGTTTGAAGCCTGTCAACCAAATCGTTGGACAGACAGACGTTGCTTGTGTTTTGAGACAGAATTTTCCTCTGTTAATACTGTTCTGGCAGCTAAACTAAGTTAAGTTTTCTACCACTTTATCCACTAGGGGTCGCGGGGGGCGCTGGTGCCTATCTCCAGCTAACATGGGGCGGGAGGCAGGGTACACCCTGGACAGGTCGCCAGTCCATCACAGGGCCACATAGAGACAGACAATCATTCACTCTCACATTCATACCTACGGGCAATTTAGAGTGTCCAATTAACCTAGTCCCCAAATCTGCATGTCTGTGGGAGGAAGCCAGAGTACCCGGTGAGAACCCACGCACCACGGGGAGAACATGCAAACTCCTTGCAGAAGGCCCCTTGTTCCAACCGGGTTGTGAACCCGGCACCTCTTGCTGCAAAGGCAAGAGTGCTAACCCTGAATTATTACAATTGAATCAAAGTACTGACCATCCGTCACTGTCAGCTGCGTTGACGTTCACTCCGAAGTCCAGCAGGAACTTGACTGTATGGTGATGTCCAGCACAGACAGCATTATGAAGAGGAGTTATGCCTTCATCATTAGGCATACTGGGATTTTCCACCTTGAAGTCAGATGATAAGGACATATACACACACTTCTTAGAATTTAAGCAAATTCTGATGCTGAATCTTGGCACAAACAACTCCAGCAACAGTAACAAGATGATGAGTTGGCATTAGCCTTGAGAAATCCTTGTGGTGAGCATTAAACAGGTGCCTGATTTCACTGTTAACCCCAGGATAGTAGTACATTGTTTTGAACAGCTTGAAAATCACTGAGTTTTTGAGTTTGTGAATGTTAGTTTGCATTTTGAAGAATCAGTTAACGCTTTTGTCCAGCCTCAGAGGAAGACGTCAGGAGGAGATGAAGATTCACGTCTAAAAAGGTTTTGTTCCCTGGGGCTCTGCACTGCTGTAACACACAGAAACAGTGGGATTGTGCCTTCAGCAAAATGTCTACACACCTAATAACTGAGACCACATCTCCCATGATGGTGTTGCTGAGGATCAAAGATATACTTTTACATGCAGTGTCCTAACGGGATTGAATGCTTCAAGTTGTTGAAGTTGAAAGCAAATCAGTTGAGGCAAAGTGTGTCTGAGAGTGTGCATATAAAAATATTCCTCCATTGCATGAGGGACTTTTTTCCCCCTCAGCACAAATGTTTAAAATATATATATCACAGCATTTTAGAAGTGGAAAGCACTGAGATTTTGTTCAAAATGCTGCTGCAGTTTCCAGGTCAATGCATATTACTGTGATCACATATCAACTCGCCTTGATCAGGTTTAGAGAGGGATTAGAGTTGTTGTTGTTCATTTTAACTTCCTTCAACAAACTTATTCATTCCTGTTATCAAAATACTTCACCTCCTTGTGTAAAGGGAACATACTGTAGTACACTTGGTCTATTCTACAAAAGAAGTCAATTTTTTATAGTGTCCCTCAAGACACTGTATTTGGTCCATTACCTTTCTTTCTGCTGCCAAGCCACGTTGGCATCTAATCAGATGATCTTCTAATTACTCTCCAATTCTGTCATTCTCTCTTCTAGGATTCTAGGGTCAGTGATAAGGCTGCACAATAACACTTTTCAAATCAAAATTGCAATTTGAAACCAAGCATTAGCAAGCAATTTCCACATCCTGTTTAAATCAATTTAATATTTTAAAAGACCGAAAGTTCTAAAACTGAAATAAAGAAATTATATTTTGTGGTTGACTGTAAGGTTCACATTTTGCAATATGCTTGTGCATATTTTTGCTACAAATTCAGTTGCCTTCGACACGATGATATGTCTCACCTCATAGATTATTCTCTGTACCAAATCAAACTCTCCCTCTAATGATGCATCCAGCAGCAAAGCTAGAGGGTTAAACTTGACTCGGAGACCGTGGCCTGTTCGCTCCGATGATGGCTTCTTCAGGTTGGTCCGCTTCACCTGCAGAGAGAGAGAGAGAGAGAGAGAGAGAGAGAGACTCAGACTCAAAATTGAATCAAACAGATACGTGCAGCTGAACACATGCTGAGAAACACGCGGGGGGTGTTTGTTTCTCCAGTCTGTTGGGCTCAAAGCTGCAGTGCTTAACTGTAGGTTTCAATGTTGTTGCTTCTGTCAGGCAAAACTATCAGACCTGACTGAGGGAGCGCGTGTGTGTATACACCAGCAGCTTGTGTGTATACACCAGCAGCATGTATGTAGACAGGGACAAGAATTCCTTCCTTGTGTTTCTCTTTGCAGCCATCTCGCTTTGCCAGCACATTGCTGCTGTTGTCTCTGTCTGTCTTGACATAAAATAAAACATTTCCTGTGTGCAGCATTAGGATATTGCCAGGTGACAGGAGATCTAGACACAACAATATAGAAAATCACAGAGAGAGTCACCTGGAGCTGACGGTCTTAATCAGTTTTGTGTGAACTCTTCTGACAATGTTTCAGTTTAATGGACATTTATATACATTCAAAGCATTTGCCCAAATGTGTTAACATTATATCCAACATTACCTTAGGCAGTGAAGGTACTGCAGTAGGTGAGGGAGAGGTGTGACCTGCAGCGTCTTGGGCTGGACAGGATCCTCTACGGTTATTATTGTTCTGATCATCTTGCCTCGGTGCAGGACATGGGCTAGATTGAGTGGAGGGAGCAGTTTCTGCTGTTGCTGTCGCTGTTGTCTCTTTGGATGTCTCTGCGGCAACAGAAGGAGGCGACAAACGTCTGGAGTTTAAGTTCAGGTTCTGAACTTTGCCCTCCACAGCTGCAATACTGATGTCTTTGTCACCACTTTCTACATTCCCATTGGCTGAGTGGATGTTGTCCATGTCGCCCAAAAGGCAGTCGGGCTGGTAGAAAGTACTGCCTGCAACAATAAAACAGGCAATGTAAGCATGGTTTGATTGAGGAGTACCATTAAGATCCTTGTTTAAAAGCACTAAAGTATACACTATCCTATGGTTCCCAATCTTTTCAAGTCACTGTCAACCTGAATAGTCTGCTGGAACAGGCAACCCAAAGTATGTCACAGACAATTAATTAGGAAGTAATACAAAATGTAGAAAATGTCTAATTTAGCTGCATCACACTCAAGTCAGGTCGCACCAAAAATATAAAAAAGCTGGTCAAACTTCTCAAACCTATTTGGGGACCCACTTTTTAAAGACAGCAAGTATCACGCTTTTTATCACTATATAAAAAGTGACAAGCAAACTTGTGCATCATGTAGTGATTAACTTATAGCCATATCTGCAATACTGCAGTGTCAAACACAATTTTGAATTGGTAAATGAGTCAATTCCAAGAAATTTTGGGAAATTAATTAAAACCTATTTTTTCACATCTTATTTTGAACATATGCACATGAATTTAAAAGGTTTGGAAATTCTACAAATTTGATTGGAGAACCCCCCCCAAAAATCTCCCACCCATCTTTGAGTCCCGACACAGTCTTTTGGAACCACTGCTGTAGATCACAACATCAGATGTGCAGTAGTTAGTGGCATATGTAATCGGTTTTACAAATTAAACCCAACTACTGACTCATGAGGACAACATGTCATTTAATTTGAAATATTCCACAACCATTAGGTGACCCATAGACACGATCCCACAATCACGTTGGGGATGGGCTCCACAGTTTTTAAATCATTGCACAAGACCATCTACTTCCACAGGTGAGGCCCTTTCTCAACATCACATCTAGGTGTCTTACCTGAGCCTACTTCCATGCCTCCTGCCAGTGTGTTAAACCTGCAGAAATGAAGGAATCCTTTCAGTTGAATGTCTAATTCAGTCATGAAAACAGGCTTGTCTCTGTGGTGTGGTACAGAGCAGCACTCACCTCTGGTACAGTAGTTTTTGGATGTTTGGTCCCTGGGGGCCCTCGGGTTCAGTGATTGAGCTGCGTTTCTTCAGTGGTCGTGGAGCGTTACTGAGGCGCCGGCGCAGAACCTCCAGGTCTGCGTCGTTCTGGTAACGTAGCTGGGAGTGCGCTGTGGATCAGTTTGTGCAAGGTGAGTCTGTGCTGATTAGAGCTACACATTTTTTTTTTCTGCGGTTCAAATGATAGTGCAGCTTTTTTGAAGTGTATGAGGTCCTGACACATAGTCAGTGCTGACGGTGCAAAGCGTGCCCCCTGCACTGAAAACCAACTCCTGATCACTTTAAAACAGGGACAAGGGAAATCAGATTTTAGCCACAAAACGTTCATCTGGTTAAGTGTTTGCAGCTTTATCTCACTGTTAGGGAGCCTTTTCTGACTGGACACTGAATGTTGTAAACTGTTAACTCTCCTGCACCAAAGTCCAAAAAAAGAAAATGTGTGTTTTTAGATCATGGAGACACTGGAGCTAGTGACCTACTGCTGCCTTCAGG
>JAFBJR010000050.1:4177987-4256041 GCA_016785285.1 Brachirus orientalis | reverse complement strand
ATATTTTATAATTATTTTACAATTATACTCTGTTGATTATTTTCTCAATTAATTGAGAAATCATTTGGTCTGTAAAAAGTCGAAAATGTTGATCAGTGTTTACCAAACCTGGAAATGATGATGGACCTGAATGTCTTATTTTGTCCAGAAACCAAAATTATTTAGCGTTAATTATTTCTTTGTTATATGGAGCAAAGAACCCAAAAAATATTCACGATTATCAAAATAGTTGACGATTCCCAGGAAACTAGTAAATGACAAACAGAATTGTGTAGTATTGGTGCTCCACGGGAGCTCTCTGTTTATTGTTTATACATGGCATTTGCTGTTACTGCCATTTTTGTCTTTCCTTTGCCTCTTTTCCTTCCAAATATATTTTTGGGACATTTCTGGGAGTTGGCATTCTTAAAAAATTGCACAACTGAGAGGGAATGTTTTTTTTCCTGCTTGCTGTTTTACAGTAGTACTGCAACATAATGGAAGCAAACTGTTGCATTACTGTATTCCTCTCTTCCTTTGCCTCTTCTTCCTCTTCAAATAACTTTCCTTTAACTCCTTTGAAAAGAAAGAGGACGCCATAGGGAAAAGGAAAAGGAAAAGAGAAGAAGCAGGCAACAATGCAAAAGTTGGGACTATAAAACAACCAAAAAACATAATTGGAAGGGAAAAATGGGTTGAAGAACAATTGGAAGGAATATTTGGAAAGCTAAGAAGAGCAAGGGAAAGCGGAAGGGTAGTAATGCAACATTAAAGATGCCAACTGCTATTTAACAGCACTAACATTATGTTGATAATGTTGAATTACTGCCCTTTCCTCATCTTTTGCCTCTTCCACCCCTTCCAAATGTCTTATATTGCATTCCCTTTTCTATTTTGACAGAGAAGAGGATACAACAGGTAAAAATAAAACAGGAATAAAAGGAAAGAGAAGAATGCTAACTGCTATAAAACAACATTAACAACATCAGTTTTATGGAAAAGGGTACAAAAGGGGTTCAACAACAATTCGAGGGGGGGGTATTTTGAAGGAGAGAGACTAAATAAAGAAAAGAGAAGTGCGTAGTAATGCAACATCTCTGATGCCAACTGCCATAAAACACCAAGAACCAACAAACAAGTCTGATTTATCTCATGGTACCTACCAACAGGTGTGAGTTTTGTGGGACTGAGGGGGCGAGGGATGTTATCTACGTTTGGCGGAGGAAGGATTTGCCCATCGCTGCTCTCTCGTCCTTTTCCATCTTCTTTATCTGTCACATCCTCTGTTTTTACGCTTCCTCCTCCTCCTCCCTGGAGGAAAGGGACTGGGGATGGAGAGGCAGAGGACGTGGGGAGGATGGGTTTGCCATAGACTGCAGAGAAAGTCGGAAAGGGACACAACTGTTTTCCATCGAGGACAGTGTAATAACGGCAACATCATCTTAAGATTAAATATGCAAAACAACCTCAAATCTTTCATTGAATGTAATGTTTAATCACCTGCTTTGACGGTAGTCCTGTTGCTGAGAGAGCCATAGTTTTTAGCCTGAGGCTGCTGGAGGTACATGCTGTAGATGGAGCTGCTGTTCATAGTGGCGGGGCCCTTCCTGGGGGACTGGGGTCTGGAGGGATGGTCAGGGACGTAGGGACGTACGGCAACTGCTGGAGGGGGATCTATACGCTCCGCTTGTGGGGACAGTGGAGAAGACTGAGAGATACTGGCAGAGCCTATAACAGGGAGAGAGGGGAGAAAAACTAAATATACAATTAAACAGATAGAATTAACAGGTAGAAATTACTGCTTTAAACAACATTTCCAGTTATCATTAAGGAGGCCAGTTAGCCTTCTAACAAGAGCATGGCTCCAGCAACCAAATTTTGAAGCACCTGGCGCAACCGTTACATCATGAGTGGGCACGTCAATGTAAGCCATAGATGAGAGGCACATGCATGGATCTCCAGAAGGGGCTAAATATTGGTAGTAATTTGGGCGTCACCTGAATTCCAGCTCACAGAAGCTCAACGCAAACCTCCATCTTACACTGTCATATTCACATCTGCTCACATTATGCATGATACAAACAGAACTAGAGTAAAAATGTGAAGCAGGGTGAGGTTTGATGGTATGAAAGCATTAGGTTTGACACATCAGGTGAAAAAAAAAGTGTTTAATAACCTTGGTTTGATTTCGGAGGGACAGCGATTCGCTGCTGTATTTGCTGTGAGGAGGAGGATGATGAAGAGGAGGGTAACGTATTGTTGCTGGCGCTGGACCGAGGCCAGCCCAGGGTACCAGGGGCAGAGCGGGGCAGGGAGCTGGTGGTGCAGTGACCTGCAGCCTGGTGGATGGCACTGGGGTAGGTGCCATAACTGGAAGGAAGCTGGAGGCAGAAGGAGACATGGATCACTTTTGTTAAATGCTTTGTGGTTAAAAGTTCATTTTACTTTACTGGCCTACAAAACTGCATCCAAAGTGATCTATATATGGTCTGACTGGCACCTTTATTATGATTTAAAAATATATATATATTTTCCCATTACTTTTAATATAGGAATACATTTTAATGTCACTTGACAAAATAAATATTTTATTTCAGTTTAATTGAATGGCTAAAGTACAGCAGTGAGATGTAACAAAGTAGATTTACTTCATTACTGTACTGCACTGACAATTCTCCATGTTTCCGTACTGTGCTTATGGAGATTTATTGTCAGGTGACAATGTTGCAGCAGCTCTCACTTTTAACACTTTTCTTTTCAAATTTTGCTCTTTACTTTTTGTTTAAATATTGTTCACATTGTATACATAATTCTATTTTTATATGCTACTAGTATAACTTAATATTTCATGTTTTTGTCCAGTTTTTATATTTCTTGATGGTTTATAAAGCATGTTTACTATATCTTACCTTTACTTTGTTTTATTCTATGTGCTGCTGTAGTGCTGTAGTGTAGTGCAAATTTATGGGAGTAAAAAGTGAATGTCATATATTCTAATCTTATCTTGCCTTATCGTATTACTACTAATAGTATGATTGGAAATAAAATCTTTAAAAGATAATCAGCCTAATACAATGACTGTGACACTGATGGTGATCACAGTACGAATAACATACAAATGATTAATATAATGAAAGTGTTTTCAGTGGCATCTGCAGCATTCTTTACTATTCTTGCATTTAAATATGGTTAAAACAGTAAATTAACCAGATACATTAAGAAAGTACTGTTACTTAAAACACATTTATTCTTTGGGGTACTATTTTTACATCAGTATATACAGTATACAGTCAGGTCCATAAATATTGGGACATCGACACAATTCAAATCTTTTTGACTCTATATACCACCGCAATGGATTTGAAATACAATGAACAAGATGTGCTTTAACTGCAGACTTTCAGCTTTAATTTGAGGGTATTTACATCCAAATCAGGTGAATGGTGTAGGAATTACAACAGTTATATATACATACATACATATTAACAATATTTAATGTTTTACTACTAACTAATGTAGAAACAGGAAACAGTACCTGTTCTGGACTCTTGGTCCTCCAATCAGACCATGATGCTTCACTGGCTAAATGGAGAAAGAGAGAGAGAGAGAGAGAGAGAGAAAAGGGGGGGGGGGGGGGAAAAAGGGACAAGGTGGGGTGAAAAAGGGACAAGGTTTACAACGGGAAAGGCATTTAAGGAGAGGAAGAGACAAAGACAGATACAAACAGAATGGAACACTCAGTGGTCAGATGGGGCATTGATTTTTAGGCACTATACAGTGATCAGAGAGAGAATGAAACACCTTCTCTAATCAAACCCCTAGTCAGAGCTTACACCAGCATGCACTGTCAAAGTATAATATTAGGATGGAATAATTTTGCCCAGCTGTCACTGGTATAGACATGTCACAGTTCTGGCACACACCAGAATAATACTGATGAACTACTGTGTGCTGGCTGTGTGACCCTTTGACTGCTGCTGCAGCTGTAACCTGCTGACCTCAGGAAGACAACAGTCATGACAGGAAACAAACGGCCCTGGACAAAGTGGAAATGTGGCCAGATTAGATGTAGAGCGACAGTAGGACCACAAAGCGCAGCAGTGGTGCTGTCACTGCACGTCCTGCTGCAAAAGATTAGTTCAGGTTCAGGTTAAAGGTTTGAGCTAATCAAACCTAACATGATCCAAGCCTTTTAGTTTAGGAAAGTTCTTAAATGGACTGCTGAAAGCAAATCTTTGGAGTCATGTGAGAGTGAAAACTTGGTTTTCTGTGTATGTTGGCCCTGCTGTGATTAGTTGGTGACACGTTTGATTTGAACCCTGCCCTTCACCAAATGTCAGCTGGGACAGATGATGATGATAGATGGATGGATCAGACTTTTTGGACCATTTCAGATTTATAATGAGTCTTTCAGTTCTTGTGTTTTTCATCATATGTTTGAGTTTCGTCTCTCATAGTTCCCCACTCTTTTACACTCAGTAATGGCTCATTTTGCAGATCAATTTGTCATCACTACTGATGACTCTGGACAAAATGTATCTATACACCAGTACTTACATTTGACAGCTTTAATCTCTCTGACTGCAACGACAGGTGTGTGGTACAATACTCTTGTTATCACACACACGCACACACACACACCATATACTTCCTTTCATTCACTGCTGTGCTTGACTGCTCAGTAAACTGTTGACATGATTTACAACAATGTATTTTTTCCACATTATATAAGCAGGCATCATAAATAGAACAGTGACTTTTACTCTGGCATTCAAGAACACAATGTTAGTTGTATCATTGCTGATTCACAACACTTTAAGACACACACTCAACTAAAGTGTATGTATGTACATTAAGATATTCAAATCTTATACCATCATTATAGTTAACATTCAATTTATAATTGAATATGTTTCGACAATTTTTTCAGCATTTATACTGTCATATGTATATATAATTGCAATTTTGTTTATATATTTTGTATTGTATTTTATTCTTTTATTCTTATTTACCTTTTAATGCACCTTAGAGTGAGATCAGTGAACTCCATCCAAATGCTGATCCAAACCTGGATTGAATGCTACTATATGCAATGTGAACCTGTGTGTTTGTGTGTGCGCGAGTGTTTGTCTGATTATTGTTTCAGATTACAGTAACCTAAATGTACCATATCAATAAAACATGGTTATATAAACTACACAAAAACTACACAAAATGTTAGACTTCTCTATTGCCTGTTTCCACTATGTTTTGCACACACTTAACAGCAAAATAAACAGTGAAAATCATCGTTCACCACAGTTTTACAGTTGACAAACACTTTCTGTACTCAGCATTAAGTTAAAAATCATATTTTAAATTTTTCCAGTGTGGCCCAGGAGTAACACTGCCATGCATATGCAAAACAGGCAGTCAGACCACAGCCTAAATGTAGAAACAATGTGAAAATCAGCGAAATCACTGCCAACTCAATTAAACCTATGATGGATTTTACTACCTTTAGGGTAGAATGTTTCATTATTATGTATTATTATGTATTATGTATTATGGATAATGTGATATGAAACTCAGTCCACACTGTGGTTTGGACTGTTTATTTTCTATTGCTGGCTGACCTAACCCTGAACAGCTGCTGGATATCACATGTCATGTTTGTGTCCTCATACACATGACCCTTACTTTCTGTATTTGACTCAATTATGTTCTCTCTCTTCTAACCATCTGTTCACTACAGAGCTGCACACTCCATAACCATGCTCCATTTGGATTCAAGCTCATTCAAATCACCTTGTGCTGAAATGATGTAGGAATCTGTTACAGACAGACCTGATCTCTCTCTGTGTGTGTGAAAGAGAAGAAGGTGGTACTGCAAATCGATGGCTACATCCACACTACTCCATTTTTTTGTTGAAAAATGCATTCATTTCAAGTAATGAAATTGAATGCATTTCAAGAAAAATGCATTCAAGTAAATTTTAGAAACTATTATAGTTGCATTAGTTCATGTTTTGACAGTAAGTCAAGGCAATTCTTTTTTTTCCAATCTTAAGCAGATAATATTCAACTGAAGCTTGAAGTAAAACAATATGGCAAGTCAAATTGCAATATATATCAGAAAATAATTGCAATGTTTAAACCTAAAATTTGTTCACCCTGAGCTTCCAAACAACAAAGCTGATTCTGAACACAGAAACTGAGAATTTGAACAAGCTGTTGGCTCCGTTTTCATTTTCATTTGGATGGGCAGAAACACAGACCTTTGTAAACAATGACACACTTGTTCTCAGATTGGTTCTTATCAGCCACAACTTAACTGTGTTAACAACTTAGCTGTGAACCAAAAGGTCTGCTAACACTTCTTTTCAGCCTTAGGTTCACCTTGTCATCCGTCAAACAACAGATATCCCTGTTCTTACATTTTACCACTGTTGTTGCCCATTAGTTCCTCCTGAAACTAAGGAACCAACTGCAGAGGAGAGAAAATGCTCTCTGTTTACACCCATATTTTCAGTTTACCTGAATAGGCACATGAAATGTTTTCAGGCGTGATTGTGTGGACACAGACTCCTTATGATGAGCTGAAAAGCTTGTCTGGACAAATATTGCATTATAGATGTAGCCTGTAATGCAGCTAACATTAGTTCAGAGGTCTCAAACTCACATTTTGATGCAGCCCACCACTCAATTTCTGTTTGTTTGTTTTATTCACAGAATACTTTTAACAAATATTGTGGCTGTGACATCAAGACAGGATAATATGATATCATTTTAAGCTTATATTACCCGCCTCAACTTAACAGTTGCTTTTACTCATTCAAATTTGGACTATTTTTTACCTGACCACTGCCCCAGGCCAGACTTGACACTCAGTGGCCCCCAGGTCATTTGAGTTTGAGACCCCTGCATTAGTTTCTTGCAGAGCCTTCTGGTGACTCACTGATGTTACTGTTGCCCCCCTGAGGAGATGGAGGTCTCTTCCTGGTCTCTGTGGACTTTGACAAGATGATGTCTAAATCTGACACTTTCCATGTGCTGGGTGGGTTTCTGACGCCACTCCTGCTTTCCTCTGCATGTCCACACCCACCACAACCGCCACCACAGTCACAACCGCCAACAGCGACGTCATCATCATGACATCATAATGATAGTTATGGCAACAGTCAAAACAGCAACCACCACAACATCAAGTGACCCAAAAGCAAATCACAAAATTACAGATGTTGTTGAAGATGACATCAAGGACAACAGATATGTGGGAAGAAAAACAGGGTGCCAACAGACAGGAAGAGGAAAAAGAGGAACAATAAGTTAGAGAGTGTCAACTAAAAGACTCCAAATAAATTTTCAGGAATTGACATATTCTGGATTTCCTTGAGTTTAGTTGAAGATATTTTCTCTCTTATTCAAGAAGCCTCTTCAGTTCTGACTAACTGCTGGAAAACTCCATGTATTACGCCTCTGCAGACTGGATAACTGTCTAGAGAGTCATGAAGTCAAACTGTGTAGTCTACTTGTCTATATCTAAACTCCTGAAGCTACAATGACCTGGATGACTGAGAACCCTCAAATAGTTTTGCACCAACCTGAGAGGGAGCGGGTGTGGCTGAGTGGGGTGGGTTTGGGTGGCGGGTCAGCTGGCAGTGGGTACACCGGCTCCTGTCTGTCCTCTGATGGAACCTGGATGTATGGGCAGACAGCTGCCACTCGACCCAGAACTCCAGCACTAGGGTGGGAGGAGGTGTGAGGGGAGGAGGGACCACCTCCGTTCATATGGTTCAACTAGAGAAGAATCAGAGGAGAAAAAGTCAAAATTTGAACTCATCTCCAGTAGCTGGTTAAACGAGGACTAAACCATAGTGAGAAGATATGTTTGGTACTTCTGCTTTCTTCTTATACAGTCGTTCTCTCAGTTCTCCGATACGCTGATCCATCACTGTCACCTGGGCATTCCTCTTGTTCAGCAGCTCCTTGTTCTGGGACAACTTGCTGCTCTGCTCCAGGTTATGGCGGTTACGAGCCTGAAACACAGTCACATGCTTACTTACATGATAGATGCAGTGAAAAAAAACCCCACTAACATCTGAATTAAACTTTACCTGCAGCTCCTGGTAGAGTTTCCTCAGCTCCAGAGCTGCAGGGCCAGACAGAGGGGATCCTCTCTGCACCCCATGAGCTGGTGGAACAGAGTGTAACTGGAGCTGTCCTCTCCTCAAATCCTCCAACTGTTGAGTCAACTAGTAAAACAATTTTAAAAACAACTTCAAAACCACTCACATGACTTTGACTGCAATTAAACAAAGTCATTTTCAGACTGGTTCCTGCTGCAACCTTCAAATAAATAGCAGCAGTGATAATGAATGGATTTTTCGGTGACTATTGTTTGATCTTGAACGTGAATGATAGAGTCAGACTCTTTAACAATGTGAACATTACCTGGTCGACTCTAAACACTGCAGACTGCAGCTCTGCCTGCTTCTCCTGAAACAAGTTGCTAACATGGTCAATCTCTGCAGCTGGAAATAGAAAATAGGACAAGTTAGCAACAAGTTAGTTGGTCTGTAAACCACTCACTCCCTGCACCAAAGCCCATAGAAAAAAAAAAATCAAAGACTTTGCATCCTAGTGCATAGGAGTCACTGATTCACTGCTGCCTTTTTTTAAGTAAGTTCAAGTTTGCTGATTTTCTCTAGGGACACTGGTGCAGGAGAGTTTACAAACTTGAGATTCCAATTCAAAATAATAGGGTTAAACGGCAAACCTATTTATAAGATGTCATGAACTTAAGAATACTGTATATATATATTTTTTAGGTGTGCCATTAGTCTCTGTGGCTCAACACAGTTTTCCCGTGTCCCTGCAGGCAGCCATGTTCTTACTGAATTTGATTCTCCAGCCTTATCATGGCACAGGGAGCCAGCAGGGGGCGCATGCAGCTAAGGCTGCCTTGACTATGTGAGAGTGCCTCACACAACCACACCTCAAAAACCTTGAAGTAATTTATTTTTAGGCATATCAGGAAAGTTGAAGAGGTAAATGTGTTTGGACTTACAGAGGTTTCCGTTGATCAGTTTACTGTAGTCCACTTGTCCTCTCATGGCTCGGATCTTCTTCAGCTTTGCTTCCTGGGTCTCGACTCGTTCCTTCAACCGCTGCAGCTTCTCAGCTTCAGACTAAGACAGACAGGAGAACATCACAGTTGAGAAATTTGATGTTCAAACAAGCATGTGAGTGATGTATGGAAGACAGACAGACAGACAGATATATGAATCCCACCTGTGTCTGTCCCTGGTTAGTTCTGCCTCCTTGCTGAAGATACCTCAGTCTCTGTTCCTGCAAGAAAAGAAGAGAGGACATGATGGAATTTGAGGCTCTCATTCTTTTCCAGTTACATTGGCAGATCGATAACACATTTCTGACTTAATATTTGTATACCAACGTCCAACTTCTTTCTTCATCTGTGGCAGAGTGTGCTTCTCATTTAAAAGGTCCTCCAAGCAATTTTAATTAGTCACACATTTAGATATTCTGTGTTTACGCACACGCATTAGCAGACTGTGTCTCACAGGTGACCCTAATGACCCTTGTTCACACCGTGACTCAGGCGAAACTAACAACCTGAAACTGGGTCAGGGGGTGAAAAGACCTGCATGGTTCTCTTGACAGTTATCCAGCCCACAGAGGCTAAATGTGTGGATATTTTTTTTTTTTTACACATTCCTTCCTGATGGAGACTGAATATCAAAGACCAAGTCTGTCAAAACCACTCAAACATATTGCACATGAAGGCAACTGCAGTAAAAGCCAGACAAAGCATTTCAACGATGGGCATTTGGTGACGTCCATGGTTCCAAACTTCACTTAGTTACTAAGCACAAACCACAGATTAACAATTCAGTAAATTTGTACAACTTTTCAGGCACTGAAAATGTAGGGATCGTATTTCCTAAACTGTTATCCCTGTATTTTTTGTGAAGCCTCTTGAATTACTTCGATAGTTTAATAATTCGATAGTCAGTATGGAGATGCACTTCATTTTTTTTTCAGTGCTATAACTTATAAAATGTTATTTATTAAATTAACTGATTTAATGAAATAATTGATGTGAGGAGCTCAGAACAGAGAGCTATGATTCCAAAAAAGAGTATGTTATTATCTGACATATAAAACTTGCAATAGCAACTATTTTTTTCAAGTGATCCTGCCCACTGCAACCTTAAAGCAAAAAGGTCTACACTCCAGTCACATCTTGATTATTATTATTTTTTTATCCACAGTGGAGGTGCACAGAGGCAAAATTGTGGAGGTTTTTTGTGATGCTGACTGAGGCAGTTTACACTTCTCCCTCTATCATGCTGGCACATAGTACAACTGTCTGAACTGTGTCTCTCTCAACCACATACACACACACACACACACACACTAAAAACACATTACATAACAGTAGCTTGTTTTCATTACAGAGCCAGTGGAGTAAACATCTACGCACTGTTCTGAGCTATCATCGACTAAAGCAACGGAAACTGTGTTCACATGACTGGAGAGACTTTTCCACATAGAAACAAGAATATTCCATTACCTTACACGGGAAGGAAACCATGAGTACTCATGGTTTCCTTCCCGTGTAAGGTAATTTTTAAAAATTCTTAACATCAGCATACAGCTATGAGAGTTGGCTTTAAAAACCTTAAACTGAATCAAAGGTGGCTGGAAGAGCTCCTTTAAGGATGCTTCCAAATGTGGTTTCCTCTACTTACCTCATTTCCTCAATTCAAAGGTCATGTGCACATGTGGGAACATGGCACCAGTCACCTGGGTCTGTTACCCCCCCCTGCCAGGGTCTACTGCATTAAAGAGAGGAGTTCCTTTTCCTGCCAGTCTTCAAGACCTGACATGGATTACTTGTCCTTTTTTTCCATGGAAGACTCACACACACATACACAGACCTTTGAGGCCTTGACCCCTGTGTCTGACCTTTTCCGGCAGACGCTAACATAAATAACCTTACACCTACTGACAGTTAATCCAATTTAAGTTACCTTGGCGACCAACATCTGCTGCTGAGTCTCTATTTGTTGTTGTTGTCTTGTGGCCATTTCCTGGAGCTCAGAGAGGGTCAGCTCCACACGGGGAACCTATAGAGAGACAGAGAGGTTGCACACATTCTGTTACAGTATATGGATAGAAAGAGCCTACGCCTTTCCCTGTGAGCTTCCATGACACATACTGTAACTGAGCGTGGGACTGCTGCCCACAAGATGACATACAGCTGCTCACACATCACCTCACACGTTAGGTCATGGTGCACCTTCAGTGTGCTACAGAAATGTTATTAGACCAGCAGCTGGTGGCCTTGGCAGAGTGACAGAATTATAGTATTGGTTGTGAGGAGAATCCTATCACTCTGGTCATGATACTGACATCAAATCATACCGCTTATTTGTCCTGTGCTGTATTATCAGAGGAGTGTGTACACATTGGAACACCTTGTAAAAAGGATGGTTGCGTTTGGAGATGTTACAGAACAAGCATTGGTATGACTGAGCTGAATGTTCTGAAATGTGTTGATCACTGTGTGTGTGTGTGTGTGTGTGTGTTTGGTGGGATGAGGGTTGTGGGTGGGGTTGTATTGGAGAGGAATGCTTTAGCAGACAACAGTGGAAAGCTTTAGCCCAGCCACATCCTGCTATTGTGTATGCTCACTCGTGTATACACACACACACAAACAAAATCTGCTTTGTTACTGTACATTCATTTCCTGTATACAGTGAGGCTGGACAATGCTATATGTTCTTTAATGGGAAAAAACTATTAAGTATGATTGCCATGAAGCAGCCGGGGTGATGAAGACTGATGGAACCTTAATTTAACAGCTTTGGAGTCACTGGGATGGTTAAATGTCTTCTTGTGGGAAAACACAACTAGTGGAAAACCAGCCTTGCCAAATCAGGCCCACCAACCCAGAGTACTCAGAATCAGCTGCTTTTCCAACTGGAAATGTAAGATATTGTTGCTTTGTAAACAGCTCACTCCTCACACTATAATTCACTAAGAACATCACTGAGAAAAAGAAAAGGCACAAAATGCACCTAGTTAGAGGAAGGAAAAGATCATGGTTTTTCCTCATAGCATCCTCTCCATTAAAATGCAGCACAGTTTTAAAACACAGCTGGACGACACTGTGACATTTGGTCTCATCCTAATCTCATACCCTAGTCTGCTGCTTGGCTAACACCTTGCCCACTGTGTTACCTGCCACCACCTGTGGCGAGAAGTTTACTTGTAAATTTCTCTCTTAAAAAATGTTGACCCACATGGGACATTTCTTTCCAACATGTTACATTCATATCTTTTTCTTGTACAGAATGCACAAGTGCTGCATTTGCAGAAAAGTGAAACAGCAACATTTCTTTCTGGGTGACCTGACTGGAAATTTGCTGATAAATACTAGGACGCAGTAATGTTAAATATATCTTCACACATCTCATTGGAGACTTTGGTTCCATGACTCAGGGAGAAGCTGATAAAAAATGAATCTGAACAGAGCCTTTGGGTTTTGGCAATGCTTAGATATGAAAACGGTGAAACTAATTAAGCACAGCGGCCACTTAATGGCTCAGCAATTGGAAGCTCTATCTTTGGCAGCATGAGCAGCAGATGCTTAATTTCAGCATCCGTGATTAATGACTCTGATAACCACACTGTGCTATAGACAGCATCAGTGCCTTGAGGCTGAACTGAGGAAATTCTCACTGACATTATGCAAACACACATAGTCTTCCAACACATCATGATTTAGAGGATGACATTAAGCACAGTGGACTGCTTTTCCAGTCAGTGGTGCCTCCTATCATTAACTAACTGCTGATGTATGAGATTCTGCAGATCCTCACTTTGATGTGTATTATGCTAATGCACTCTGGACCAGTGTCAACATGAAGAGACCAGGCAGCGCCAAAATAATCCCAAAAACTACTACAACTTTCCTGTTAAAAGCCTATGGTAATAATATTTATGACACTTGTTGACACTGTCATCATACACATGTTAATTATTTGCTCACAGTGCATATGTGCATCTGTGCACAATGCATCTGTTTTTTTCCAAGATCTTTGGACTTGTTTTCCACAGACTGGCAACCTGTCCAGGGTGTACTCCACCTTTCCACCTATTTACAGTATGTCAGCTGGGATTGGCACCAGCAGCCCCATAACCCCCATGTGGGGATACAGGGATTAACAATGGATGGATGGATAGTCTTCCAAATGAAGGAAGTCGTCCTACAGCTTGGAGAAAACCCAAGCAAATTCTATATCAAATATATAATTTCATCTAGAAAAGTGTGTTTTCATGGCAAAATGTCAAAAAAAAAAAAAAATCCCATTGGAATCAGTAGAATATCATGACAAGACCCAGCGCTTTTTTTGAGCTACTCTGTGTCAACATAGTATATTCATAGAGTGACACTGTAAAAAGTTAGTTATGTCATTTGACAGCGATAACAGCTTTTATTAAGTCAGCAGCGAGAGCATTATTTTAGACATTCATCGTGGCAGAACCATTGTCGGAGGACATGAGGAAGCAGAAACGACTGTCTGAGCGAGTCAGGGGCCACAACATGAGCAAACGTCGGACTGGCTTTTATGAACGGCTAGAAGTGAAAAACACAGACACATGCAAAACAGATGAAGACCTGTCTTTAAGCTGTTACACTTGGACATATCTTTAGAATAAACGCTGTGGTCTCCTTGTGTTCATGAGTATTTACACTTCCTCAGTGTTTCCTATTGTTCTAAAGGCGTTTGCTCAAGCAGTTTTATGAATGACGTCTTGCTGGTTTGTTTTCAGTGGGTGGTTGGCTGTGCATCAGCGGTGAATTTTTACGACAGTGAGGATAATGCGGTAAACACGAGGGAACTTTGAAGAGAAAAGGTGAAAAAGTGAGCAGACTTGCACAGTTCCACTTTAAGGTTGTGTGATGAGTGTGTATTTTATCTTCTAGAGTGTAAAATGTCTCATACTCAAAATATTTTTTCATCTTCTCATCTAAAAATATTGATTGGTAATATTGTAATTATAGGGACCACAGTCGATCCCTATCTAGATTGTCAGACTTGTGTTTCTGGCAAATAATATCATGTTAGGTCATTTATCTTGACGATCGATTCTATGATATAACTACATTATTTCATTGCAGTTAAAAGCTGTTGGAGCATCCTCCTGTTGACAGTGCTAGCAGCATTGTTAATAAAGCAACAATTATTTAAATTGTTAATTAAGTAATGAAAACTGTGCTATTTGAGGGGGTATTGGTTAGATTGGTGACAGCAGTGGGGGAGGGGGGTGTTGGAGTTTATTCAAATGAATTACAATTGTTCAAAGTTAAAAATAAATATTTTTTAAAGTGACAGCCCAACCGAATAGATGTTAGTATCAGTTCTGAATTAAGATACTGTGTCAATAAAATGTAAATGTTAGCGTGTATTTACCAAAGGGTTGAGGCAAGTTGCTTTTTAAATAGTTTTTAAAGTTTCCTAAAGTTGTATTTTTATTTACATGCCAACCCTCTGGGCTTGAGCCTGATTCCACAGCACTATGATTTGAGTTGTTTTCGGATGTTTTTGAAACTGTCTCTGAAATGCTGCATGCCCATACTGACATAACTACTGCAAATCTGATTCTGGTGCCAACTCTGCTGAAATGAGAAGGTGCTAATCTGAATCTTATCCTTCATGTGAAACTAACTGTATTTAAAATTTCAGTCTGCTTTTCACTCTATTTAGTAGCAAATCATCGATTCTTGGAGCTTACAAAACATTATTTTAAAAGCAGCTGGAAAAAAGCTTGTTCATCATACTAGAATAAAAACCTAAAGCAAACAGGACACACTGCCTGCACTGAGTACTGTGCTGTTTATCAGTCAGTGACTGTGGCATCATGTATTACACCATTCCCGCAGTTACAGAAAAGTTCGCAGTTCACCTGTCACGTATTGTGCTGCTCATGCTGTTTCTCCTGCGGACTGCACAGCTCTGACATTATAACATGCAGCTCCTCATCAGTTTCCCACTGTGCTGTATTTACCTGCAGGCTGTCCCATGTGATCCTGCAGGAGCGCACTTTAATTTTGCTGCATTGTCCTTCAATAGTAAATTCCTGCACCAAATCCACCTCATTCCACTCCATCCTCACAGGATGCTGATCACAGCCACAGAGAGCCTGAAAACGCTTTCGGCCAGAAAAACGTTGGCTTGAGGGAGGAAAAAGCCTGGACAAGAGGGGAAATGAGAGCGATCCTTATCACAACTTTCCCTGTTGTCCTCCTGCTGATGTGCTGTGATTCATGACACACTCTCCCCCTTGCGCCGCCTCTCTCTCTCTCTCTCTCTCTCTCTCTCTCTCTCTTGTTCATGTCACACTCCCTCCCTCCCTCGCTACACCAACTCTCTGTGATTGGTGTGTTCTCATATGACGTGTGAACAGAGTGGAAAGCCCACTCACTGTATGTGAGACAGCATTCAATTACTACAACCTGGTGAATGCATGAACTGGTACAGACACACAGAGGGGATGAGGTAAGCTTCATCTTTCAGTCCCTCCATTCATTTATTTATTGTATTTCCCTTCATCCTTTTATTATTAACCTCTTTATCTTTTTTCCACTTCCCCCCACACAGCATCACCCCTTTCATCTCTCTTTCAATCCTTGTCATTCCTCTGCAGCTCTTTGCTGCAGCGACACCCCCCTCTCTCTGTCACACACACACACACACACCTACACACGCTTTCTCTCAGAGGGGAAATCATTGCACCACAGTGTGGTGGGGCCTTACTGTAACTGCTCTCAGTCAACACCTCTCCTGTCAGCATCTGGGGTTTTAAATGAGGAAGATGGTGATGACGATACACGATGTGCGCTGACACAAACTAATGCACGCAAGAGTTACGGCGGAGCTCTGCTGCGTCATATTTTCCTCTGCTCGCTTTCTGACTCTCACTCACTGCAACACACAAACACACACACATGCACAGTGGCTGACTAACTAGCAGAGTGAACAACACAAGTAACGATGGAAGCAGAGATGATTTGTTTTCTGGTCTGGGTGCAGGCTTGTGTGTGTGTGTATCTGGTATTCCTTTTGTTGTGGGGACCTAAATCTGTTTACATTATGTCTTCCTTATGGTAACAAACATTAAGTCCCCATAATGTAAATTAAGATGTTTTAATGTGAAGATATGTTTTAAAGGCTGAGGTTAGGGTTAGCTTAAGGTTAGTGTTAGGGCACTAGTAATTATAGTTAAGGTTAGAGTAAGTCTTCAGGAAATGAGTGTAAGTCAATGCAATGTCCTCTGAAGTCATGTAAACCAGCGTGTGTGTGTGTGTCTAAAAATTAAATAGCTGTAGAGACTGGATGACATCTTCATTAAAGGTACAGTGGGCAGGGTTTTTTTGATCAGTTATTGATTCATCATAACCTTTCAGCATAATATACATCGAGTGACCGTGTTCTGCACATACTCAACTCAACTGTTTATAGTCCCACAGGCATTGTATGGAATGGGCAACAATAAGTGGCAGTACTCCCCTTATCCATATGAGGCATGTACAGTATGTCTGACGGTATTACTAAATCACTCACTGTCACTCACACTCATCTTCTACCACTTTATCCTCCACATGAGGGTCACGGGGGCGCTGGTGCCCAATCCCAGCTGACATACACCCTGGACAGGTCACCAGTCCATCACAGGGCCACAGACAATCATCCACTCTCACATTCACATCTATGGACAATTTAGAGTGTCCAATTGGCCTAATCCCCAAATCTGCATGTCTTTGGACTGTGGGAGGAAACTGGAGAAAACCCACACAGACACAGGGAGAACACGCAAACTCCATGGAGAAAGGCCCTTGTTCCGACCGGGTTATGAACCTTGGTCTTCTTGCTGCAAAGGCAAAAGCACTAACCACTACACCAACCGTGTGGCCCTTATTCAAATTCTGTATTAACAAAGTCTATATTAACACAACTACAAACCAGACTTATGTTTCACATTTATCATGCTGCCCACCAGGACACAAATGTGGCAACAAGTCAGTGAATATAATGTAACTAAACATACTGTATGTTTACAGTAGCCAATGGCACTGTAGCTACAGCACAGCATGATGACATACTGTAGTTAAACATGGAAGAGGGCCTGCTCTCTGCTGTGGATGTCCCTCACCGCCACTGTTGCCTATATAGTATGTGCAATGGAGAGCAAGTTGTGACTGATATTTCTGAGAGTGAAAAAATGAAAAATTACATTTCTGGAGTGAGGCCAAATGTCTTTGAACCAATACGCGATGTTGGGGAAAGAAATGAAGTCTCATCCTGAATGATGCAGGTGATGCATCTGAATGGTACATCATGTTGGGGCTGGGCATTGAAAGAATCATACAGAGCTTTATAGGAATATCAGATAAAATGATTTTTATTATTATTATTATATAACCTTTATTTAACCGAGAATAAAAACTCATTGAGATTTAAAAAAAAGTATTCTGGCCAAGACCACTCAGGCATACACAAACAAAATAAAATAAAATACACATAAAAACGAGTTAAATATATGTAAACCACTTAAAGTATACAGAGTTTAATATAGAATCACAGCTCATTATTCGGTAAAATTTATAAAAGTGCATTTTGGCAAAGCATTGGACATTAGAGATGAGATTTTTCAGTTTCAGATTTTTCTCTTGTTTGTTCCAGGAAGAAGGAACTGTGTATTTAAATGCCTTTTTTCCTAATTCAGTGCGGACTCTTGGAAACTACAATAGAAAGAAGTCCTGCGATCGAAGACAGTAACTGCCTGTACTGTTCTTATGAATGTAAGCCTGCTAAAATGCTACTTGTAAACAGGCATGTAGGTGACATTTCAAGCAACATGTATATGATTAAAGCACTTAAATGTTAAAATGTTGGTTAGCTTTAAGGGAACATTTCTTTTGTAATATATGGAAGTGACAAATATCACGTTGCAGCTGTTCTCTGGGGAATGCTATAATCTCAACTATAATCTGAAGCACATGGAAATAGTTTGCCTTCTCAACCTGTGAGTATTATATTTCCCAACTGTGCATATGTTCTCCGAGTTTTTATTCTCTACACACACACGCACACATACCTTGTTCTGATTATATGTTACTCAATGAAACCCATCTGCTGTACGCCTTCAGTGAAAATATTCCTCCTAATCTACAATAATAGCCCACAGACATTCCTGTGGCCCCAGCTGGGCTGACGGGGAACACTCTGTTATCAGAACCACCCCGGCGAAGAACATTCACACAGCAGGGTGGCCCGTCCTGTAAGTGAGAGGACACGTCCTACCAACACACCAGCCAAGCAAAACAAAGCTTGTCCTTACACACGTCCTTACTTAGTAAGTCAAGAAGAAAGCAGGAATAAAACAGATGGATTAGATTAGAGGAATATTCTCACATAATATGTCATGTTTAAGCATTATTTATTTATCAGAACCATCGTCAGGACACATAAAGCAATTCAAGTCTGCCAATGTCCCTGGACCCAGTGTATAATACTATACTTTTCCAGTGATGACATATTCATCTTAATCAAAACACCATCTCTGACATGTGTCCTTTGCATGATCCTCTGTCAGGAACACACAAACACACACCCGACCTGACCTGACATCTTAATTTATCCCTCAGCAGCACACACACACACACACACACACACGGTTGGCTCAACAGAGTGAGTCGTGTGTGTGTTAACTCAAAGTGTGTGACTGCATCCATGTGATCGTTGAGAGGTCAAGAGGCAAGCTTTGACAGACGACACGCAGGGGCATGGTCTCTTAAACGCCACAGTCTCATGTCCACTTCCTCCATCTCAGTACAGCAAACACAGTACATGCGCTAACCTGAACGCAACATGTCACCACTTCACATTCATTTCAAACAATTACAGTGTAGGGGATCCTGCTCAGAATAACGTTGAACAGGAAGTCATAAAACAATGCAAGGTGTTTTGCACTTTTGTCAGTCTGTGCTGCATGCAGTCCCAGTGAAAAAGTCAAAAAAGTGGTAGATTTTATTAGGGGTTTATTAGCCTTTTATTAGGTGGCTAAAATCTGTTTTTCATTCTGTCCCAACTGGCAGCCATAGCTTTAGTGAAAATGCTACAGCAAATTAATTCAAATTATTTTTAGGAGATATACACACATGCAGTAAGCGGCTGATATCTAAATAGTGTTAAGCATAAGCTATTTGGTTTTTTGGAGTTGCTCATTCAGTGCACATTTGCATGTCTGTTCTGAATTTTAAAAACCAAAGCCATTAAACTGGTTTACTTGTTTAATTCAAGTTTGTAATACGTTGTCAGCATTCACATTCTCATCACCTACATGTAGATGATCAGAGGAAAAGCACAGGTTTTAAAACTCTGTAGTTTTGCTCTTCTTACACGCGGGTTTCTTCTCCTGCACTTTCATTTTAGTCCAAGTCTTTCTTCAAAATTTTGCTATTTATGCTAAATTTGATCTTATTTATACCTCTTTTAAGAGAGACATAAAAGTTTTTTATACCAAGTACCACCTGAGAAAATACTGAGCTCTCCATGTAACACCATTATCACCAACGTTAAAATACAGTGGTGGAAACAGGCCGAGCAAAGTCAGCTACAGACTTTTCACAGGAGGCAGATTTATTCCCAATAAGATCATTTGCTCTCTCATCATCCTCCTCTTCCTCACATATACATCAGACACTGTTATAGAGAAATTAAATGAATATGGAGTGAGAAATAAAGTGGCTCTAATTATTATTATTTCATTTATTATTATTATTTTGTGATTTGTTTCATTCTACACAGTAGAACATTATTTTGGATTGTCCTTCAAGTTCCACCAGAAAAAGCTGAGTACCACTGGTGTAACATGTACCACAGTTTGACAACCATGGGCCTAAACCACTGTGTTTTCTTTGTTTGTTTATTTACTATGCACATGACTATACATTTCTTGTTTCGTGTAAATAAACGAATGATGAGGAATGAGTTCCATTTAGCTTCTTCGGTTAATTACCAGTGCAATGTAGTCATTTTCATTATGGGAAATTGATTTTGGTCCCCACAACATAAGGAACACCAGGCACACACACGTATGTGACTGAAACAGAAGCACATTCTCAGGACTCACCCCCCGTCAGTGGCTCTTTTCTTGATTCTTCGTTGTTGCTGTTTTAAACCAAATGTAGAAGACAGAGGACAAGACGGTGGAGACAGAGACTTGAAGACAACTGTGAAGAAGTGAGGGAGGTGAGAGGACGACGGCGAGACAGAGGAGGAGGAGGAGGAGGAGGAGGAGAAGCTGTTTAGCTGACAATCCTCTTAGCCCAGTTATGTCATGGGACCAAGCTAATCCTACCTTCACTGACTGACCAGCACACACGGTGCAAGTGACTAACTAGCAGACAAAACAACACACAAACACACACATGGCTGGTGAGTGTCTGACCGAGGCCTTACCAACATGTACAAACAGAATGTCTCACCAGTGTTAAATATAGTCCAGAATAGCATTTAGTGACAAAAAAGACGCTAACATGAGGTCACCTACTCTGCTAACCTCCTGAGTCATTCACTAGCTAGCAGCACAGAAAAACAGCTATAGTCATGCTAGGTTAATGTTCTCTGTACATGTGCTGCAATTTAAACACAGTGTATGTTCAGTGTGTATTTTTGTGTGTGTGTGTGTGTGTGTGTGTGTTCACATGGTTGTTGCTGGTAGAGCAACAGGATAAATAAATAAATAAATCTGGCTCCTGTGATAAAGTCTGGAGCTGACTTTGCTCGCAGTATTTACACCACTGTGTTTAAAGGGTGGTGAGAATGGCGTCACTTCGAGAGGCCAATATTTTCTCAGGTGGTACTTGGCATAAAACGTTTGAGAACCACTGGACCATAGACAAAACACACACATATGTGCATATTGTTCTTGTTCCTTTAGGTAAAAACACGCACACAAACTCAAAAAATAAAATGTTTCACTTCACCGAATTGAATAACTGCGCCTCATTGGACTGGACCCCATTTTACTGGTGCTTTGCACATGACACATTTTTACCTTTGAAATCTGCTGAAGAGCACAACCAGCAAATTATAATTATATCAAGGAACATGTGCTGCTTGTTTATCTGGGAGTAGTTTTCAAACACGCTTTACCAAAGGATTGTAAGAATGTGGGAGTCTGAATGCACTTCTCACATTCAAAAGTGTATATTTGGCACATTTTTACAATGTATTGTACAGTATATACAATAAGAATGTGACATATATTGTAAAGACTATTGTAGGTTGTAGATGGTTGTAAGAGGTACTGCCACATAGTCAGTGGTGCCTTTGCCATGTATGAATACATGGCTGCCAGTGGGGACACAAGGAGAAAGAGATTTTAGCAACTTAACATAAGACCTATCTGGTTGGATGCATATGTTTGCTGCTTTTTTTTCACAGTTTTCAAACAGGAAAAGTGAATGTTGCTTTGTGAACTGCTCCCTGTCTGCACAAAAGTCCATAGACACAATCTGCAATTTTATATCCGGACAAACAGAGGAGTTTTTGATCCACTGCTGCATCCATCAGTAAATTCAAATGTGCCGTTTTTTAACTTCAGTGTTTGAAATGCTTTTTTTTTTTTTTTTTTGATTTACCTAAATGAAGCAAATTTATCAAAAACAGCAGCAGTATAGCAGCAGTCCCTGTGTCTCTATAAGGTAAAGATGCAAAATTTTCTCTATAGACTTCGGTGCGGGAGAGGGAGTCGTTTAAAAACGTCCGTTTCTAATAAAAAAGGCTGATTAAAGGCCGGCACTGGCAGCCAGCTGGCAGATGCCCTGCACCTTTAGTTCAGCCCAGCTCAAGTGTCTGTCCCTCTCTATGTGAGTGCGTGTGTCCACGTACCATGTCATTACTGATCTCTGCTGATCCTAAAGTCCAGCTTTGATCCAAAGGTTGCTGACTTCCTGCAAACAAATAAACAACGTAAAGAAAGCTGCGCAGAGATACTGAAACATCACATTAAATTAGACCCTGTTGAAGATGGACCTTGTCTGAACGCACAGAGATGGAGGGAGGAAAGAAAAATATGTGTATAAATGTGCTGTCCTCATCATTCACAACAGATAGTAAATCCACAATGCACTCTATTTTCTGTATTCCCCAATGAATTCTGGCGTTGAAAGTGAAAGCTGTTATGTTTGTGTCCTTGTTGGCACTGTCCTTGTTTAAATTCAGTCTTTGGCAGTCCTACTACTAAGGAAGTGGATGATTTTCTGGGCAGCTTGCCTGCCGCCACTAGCAACACAGAAGACTTAGTGTTGCGTTACAGTAACATTGATTTTGCATGGGCTATATACACGCTGTGTGATTGATTGCATGCAACAAATAATTTATTTTAGGTGTTCTTCATATTCTAAATGCGAATATAATGCTGGAATTCCCTCTGACAATGTGTAAACTATAAATAGCAGCATTTGTTCTAATGCCACTGAGACCAGACAGTTTCAATCTGGGCTAATCCCAGGCAGCTCACTGTTTCACCTCCAGTCAATAGAGCACTTTGACGGTATTTTCACAACAGCAGTTACAAATGTATCCAATAACCACCACAGTGCTTGGAGCTGTGTTTACATCGACTGACTCCAGCAGAACAGTTAAGACTGTATATTACTTACATTCACTTATGACCAGTTTATCGCCTCTATTCCATCCCCTAATGTCAACAGTCTGCTATAAATGACTAGCAGGGCCGGCCCAAACCTCTATGGGGCCCTAAGCTGAATTTGATTTTAGTACAAATATGCACTAAATGATCACTAGTCAACTACATAATGAAACCAATTAACTTAAGATAAACACTATTTAGATTTTTCAATATATCTAAAGATTTCTCAGTTTTGTTAATAAGTTTCCTAATGCCTTGGGTTGGTTCTGACGACTGCCTCTCTCTGTCATCACGTTTGTCAGATTTATTTGATGACAGAGAGAGGCAAATAAATCTGACAAACGTGATGTCCTTGTGTGGGAGTTCTAATCTCATAACATGTTTATCAAGTTTATCAGATTAGGTGAAGGAGCAACAGAAAAGTTTCCTGGAAGCACAGTATGGCTGCTGCCAGAGGGAATCGACCAGCTAGTCCAAAAACAGACATTCATTCACATCAAAGCCACATATGGTTTAAATATTGGTGCTGGAAAAAGTAAAGGAGAAACAGACTCTTTTTTCTTTTCAACAGTTGGCCAAATGAACTGCTGCCCTTTATTTATTTTTTTTTATCTTACTTTTCATAATACCCCTGTAATATGATATAAAAAAGCAATGATTACATTAACTACACCGGGGACAGACCTAAGCTTAAAATTGTTCTTTGAAAATAAGCAATTTTGCATCGCAGCACACAAGTGCTGCTCCACTGCTGCCTCCATCAGAGAGATCCAATGCATTTCAACTCCCGTGGGCCACATGCGACCCACCACTTAATATCATACCATAATGAAAACATGGCCTCCTTTTCCTTTAAACACAGTGCATGTGGCTGAATATAGACAGAATATAATACTAAATATATTTATTGCTGCTTTATCTTGCCTTAATGCAGCCTTTGCTGGAAAATGAAGTCTGTCATGTTTTGTAAAATGCTCACCCCAAGCACCAAAGTCCATAGAGGAAAACAGTGATTTTACATCATGGCCCAGAGCAGTTGCTGATCCACTTCTGCCTCCATCAGTGAGTTCAAATGTATTTTTTTGACTTCAGCAATTTGAATCCATTGTTCCAATTAACCTACAACTAACAAAAAACTACCAAATGAGGCTTTTTTTAAATGGACTTCGGTGCAGAGAGTCAACCATTTTCAACATGACACAAACTTTAGTTTCGGGTCAGAAAAGGTAGATAGATAATGTTTACTAAAAGCTAGAGCTTAAAATCTGTTGTATTATTCTGCTGTCCCTGCACATACAGAGCACAGTCAGTTGTATGGAACAGGCTAACTGTGTGTAAGAAACTAATACAAGCCTGTTTTCAAAAAACAAAACAAAACAAAACTGAACTGTCCCTTTAATTATGAAACTTTAATGAATGATAATCATGTTTTTGATGAATAAGGGGTAATAAGAAGTGGGTGTTAAGGTTGACTTTTCCCTGCAGGTACACACACACAAATACATTGTAACACAATAATTCAATTGGTCTAATACTGAGTCAGCAGTGAAGTGATTTCATGAGCATAATCACTGATGCACTTATTCTAGGAGCTTTTCCTTTTTTTAAAAAAAGGATTTTCATCTGATATTTCAGCAGCAACCAAACACTGAATAATAATAATACAATAAAAATAAACTTTAATCTTAAATCGTGTTTAATAAATGGCCTCCTCTCTGTCCCCTTTCTTCTGTCAGTGTTATGTAACAGTAATCATCTTATCTGGCCAATAACTGTAAACCTCACACACAAACACAGAAAAAAACCTGTCTTTGCTTCCCTTGCTGTATATAGAGTATGTGTGCATTTGTTTTGTTGTACCTTGTGCCCAGGGAGGGCAGTGTCTGAGGTAGAAGCTGACCTCAGGCCTCCGGGTCCCCCACTGCTGAAGGAGATCCAGCATCAGTATGTCCAGAGGAAGAACCCGCTCTGAGGAGAAACAGATGGTGAGAAGCAAATGAATAAAAACTAAATCGCATTCAGAAATTAGGATTTGTTGCATGCAGGACATAGGAAAGAAAAGATTCCATAGTACAGTCAGTTTTAGTACTGTACTATGGAATGGTTTCCCTGCAGTTCCCCAATTTGTACATTTTAAAGCATTAGTTTTGGTTTTCTGAAGTGGTGTGGATGTCAGAGGGACTGACACAGAGTCAGTGCTGAGTGCTGCACTAAGAGCGCCCCCTGTACCAGGAACTAGTTTGAAAGATGGACGCTCACTTTCAATGAAAACATACCCAACAAATAAAATCTACACCTGCTTAAATCTATGATATCTTAAGCTTCTTTCTCTTTCTACAGTATCTACACGGAAATGGAACATTTTGTTTGTTTTTACAAAGCTTTCTGTAAACACAGCATCGTTGCAGGAAATGTCTTCATTCAAACGAAATGCTCAAAATGACTCTTGTACGCTAATAGACCAGTTAGAAAAATAAAACGTGACCTCCTTGACTGAGGTAATAAAAGTAGCCCATATAAAAGAAAAGTACTGTGTGTATAAATATAGACTACACTAAAATGTGTACAGATTCACACCTAAACATGTTGGTGTCCTTTGTTGTGCAATAAAAGCCTTATAGTGCACATTCGTCTGTCTCTGAGGCAGCACATGATAAATGATAGTGAAGTTATTCCTCCTGGGAACCCAGGAAGATATCATTTACAAATGAAATATCTATATTTTCATGAAATTAAAGTATTGTCTTCTGAGGTTCTGTTTAGGAGAAAACTGAGCAGATTGGTTTAATATTTTACTTATTCATTATTTATGCATATGTGCAAATATCATATAACTGAGCAAATAAAACCAGGATGTAAAATATAAGACGATTCATACCATCTTGACGCTCCTTAGAAGATGAAGTTTGGGATGTTAAGTGGACAAATCCGAGGCTGACAATATGAAAATGTGTATTCACGTACTTAAATGTATATGTTTGAAGTAAATGAAAACAAAGAAGGTCAGAGTGAAGTCATGCTTTCAAAGTCCAACCAGAATATCCTCACAGCCACAAACACATCAGTCCATCAACGCTAATTATACACACATTCAATACACACAATGGCCTTGCGGCCTCACTCTGACAATATCAGCGAGGCTGCTGGAGGCCTGAAGGCAAAGCTTCTCTTTACACAGCAACACTTCACACCACACACTGTATTTACACCACCATTTATTATGAGCTCCTTCACAGTGTCACCCTCATGGCCTGGAGTGTCAGAGCCATTTATAGCCCGGCTGACCATTCACTCACACCTCACTGCTACACACACACACACAGTGCTGTTTTGTGAATCACTGCTACAACAGCTATGAACGAATGAATGAATGTAGGCCACACTGTGTTATTAGACACAATAACACTCAGTGTCTATGTGTGTGTGGGTCTGACGGACTGGTCTATTCGAGTTTTACAAAGACATAGACGTCGGACGCACTGGAGACACTTGGGCTGCAGCTGTGATGCAGGTCTGACTTCACATACCAGACAAGCCGCCTGCTGGATTAGAATCATGGGAATACTGTCTATAGTAATCAATACCACCCTCCTATAAGAGAAAATGACATAGCTGACATTGTACAGTATGGTTTAAAACTGACTGACTCCTGAGGTTCGCAAGTGCTGTATTTCGTATTTTGTATTTTGTTAAATCTAAAATTGTAAATTGTCAATTCAATTTGTTACATATACTCAGCGGTAAATGGAGTACTGGGAAACCACACTTGAGTAAAGACCTTGGTAACATTTGGTGGTTATCGGTGTTGATGATGTTATTATTCTGTTATTCTGTATGCTTTGTTTTCATTATTATAAAGTATGCAACATTTTTGCATGCTGTGTCCTTCACCTGAGAACCAGCAATAACATAGGACTGAACTGAGAGGGCATTTGTGTGAAAAGTATTTTTGACCAGTAGATGTCTTCAGTCATTTTTTGACATGCCACCTGACACTCTACTGGAAAAGAAGGAGAATCCTGTAGAGCTGAGAGGCTACATCGGCATAGGGTGAACACCTTTGACAATGGTTTGAATGCAACGGGCATTTGGTTGCAATTAAAAGTTACGCACTACAGTTTTTAAGTCACTGATCAGAATACTTTTTTAAGTTAAACCCTTAAAACCCTTATTTGTTTTACTTGAACATGAAAAGTGGATTGTTATTTCATGTAATTAAGTATTGTAAAATATAAGTACAAAGCAATTTGATTAAATTTATTCAGAGGTTAAAAAAAAACAAAATCCACTGACGTCCTTGTCATCATCTGACATCCCTGACGCAGCATACAAGTCTCAGCGTCTCTATAGGCCTCAAAATGCCAAATTACTCCTTTCCATAAAGGTAACAACCTAACAAAGTTGCATGGGGAAAATGTATTGGAGTAAGGAATATGAATATGTATGTAGTAAATGTAGAGGTAAAAGTGTACAAATGCTCCAGAAAGGTACACTAATGAATATTATAACCTTGTTATATTCACCAACTGTAAGAAAATATGCTGCGTTTACAACCTTACATTATCAGTCGCCATGTTTACATTTACATTTACATACATTCAGTGAGGCCTTTATCCCGTTGATGCACTCACCATGTCCGTTCCATTTTTCAGCCAAGTGACATTCCCCCTCGCCAGGCTCTTTGCAATACTCCACCACGTCTCTCACTCTGGTTGCTGGAGTAACTGGGACCTCAGTTAACATCTGCTGGGTGTCACTGAGGTAAACTGTCAGGATCACCTGAAAACCAGAGGAAAAAAGGTGGAAACATTTGTAACTTTAATACTAATTATTTACGGACCAGTATCACACTTAAAAGTGCACGTGAAGCAAAAGCAGCTTCTCCTCTGAAAAAAAAAAATATATATAAAATATATATAGATATATATATATATATATATATATTTATTTATATATATATATATAAAAGAATGTGAAAATGTCTTAACATCTATTTAATGTGTTAAAATACAACATATGCAAAGTTAAAGTAAGAAAAAGAGGCATTGTTTTAGCAGAAGAAAAACAGCAGCTTGTATCAACCATCCGTTAACCTTAACAACGCACTGATCGCATGAAGTTTTCTTTTAGTAAGATCTGTTAAATATGTGAAATATGATCACTGCATTATTTTGTATACCCTACTTCTTTTGACGTTACTAACACACTGTATACAGAAAAGTGGTGTGTACGTTTCAAAGACTGGATTGGGAAAAAGTGGGATGATGTGCTGCAAAATCATTCTGGATTCTGCAACCGAAAAAGATTGAAATAGCAGTCAGTTACTAGCAACGATGTCACTGGTGATGTCACGGTAGATGGTCAGTCAGCAGCAGAGAGATAAATTCAGGGTAATCTGGGATAGGAACGCACACCACCGCTCACACAGATACTGAGAACTCACTCTCTCTCTCACACACACACACACACACACAGGGACAAAATATACAGTACAAACTAATCCACAGCACTGTATACACCTGATCATGTGAAGTAATCTCTGGTTGCACGCAGACTGTTTACTAAAGCTTGGATTAGACACACAAGCACACGCACACACACACACACGGGACACTGCAGTAACTTTATTCATTTGGACATATCACTCACCTTAACCTGATAACATCTAACCTTAACCTGAACCTAACAAACATTCAGATCTTAGTCCTAAAGTTGTTCCTCAGAAATGAGGTTGTGCCCCATTAGGATCAGGTTTTGGTCTCTACTGGTCTTAAGAAGGTCAGTGCTTATGCCATAAAAGGTCCTAAAGAGACAACAATTACAAGAACACCTAACCTAACCATAACCCTAACCCTAACCCTAAACCTACCATAGTAGAAGGATTCATAATTGAATGTAACCTAATTGTTAGCTGTTATGTTTCTATTTCATCATTTTTTTGTCACACTGTGTGACTGATGCCAGGGTTGAAGATAACTGTTGCCCCTTCAGTGTCTATTTTCCTCTAAATGGGAACATAAGACGAGCTTCCCAAACCAAACAAACTCTCTACACGGTGACTCCTGCTGTTTCTTTCAGTGACACATTTTGGTTTCCGCTCCTTAGAATATACTTGCTTTGTTGAATAATGAGGATTTGTCAGAATGCACCTCTGAATTATTCACAATTTTGCTCCCTTTATTGAAGTTATTGATGACACGCGTGACAACTGGGTGGGAGCAAACAGGACTTTCTACGACGTCAGAGGACATTTCACTGAATAATCATAATTACTAGTGTCCCAACCCTAACCCTGACCCTGACCTTTAAAACATGTCTTCACCTCAAAATGTAGTAAATTATGTTATGGGGATTTGATTTTTTGCCCCGACAAGGAAGACAAGTCCACATAATGTGACTGTGTAAACAGATATAGGTCCCGACAACATAAGGAATACGAGGTACACACACACACAGAGGCAGGTCGAGTTGTGAATGCCTCTGGTGCTGAATGGAGTGACTCTGGCTATTTTAAGCATTAGAGAAAGAGATAGACAGGGTGGAGTGTCAGACAGCGATCAGGCAGGAGAGACAAACAGCAAACTCTTCGTCCCACTGCTGCAATAGACACATCAGTGCTCGTTTCATTTAGGCCTTGTTTAGACTGCTGCCCAACATCAGATTTGTAGGCATATCTGATCAGAATCCGATCACGTCATTTAGTACAAGTGATCAGATTCCATCTGCGTGCATCCCTACTGACACAGTCCAGTCTAATCTTCTACATGGATTTCTATAATTACAGGCCACTCCCTGGAAAAACAAGTACAGTAGTCTAAACAAAAATGAACAAAATGGACCACAGAATCCCGTGCCTGTTTCTGTCCCAAATGGTTATGTGGAACGACCCAGGCATTCAGGTTGAAAATCTGTATGTGGTTTGAACCTGCTGCGATTAAAAAAAATCAAGCTAGATACAATGTGGATCGGCTTAACGATCCGATTTGGGCTGCAGTCCAAACAAGGCCTCAGCCACTCTGAGGCGTTTCAGCAGGCAGAGTGGAACAGTGGTTGGTGCACATCCTCTGACAAGAGACTCAGTCTGGTTCAGTCCAGACAACCAGTCTGCTAAAGTACAGTAAACCTCCCCAGGCTCTCTTTACACAGGGCAACTCACTTTAATGTTGATTTGACTGTAAAACACTGAGGAAGGTAACATCGCCTTAGTAAAAACACACATGTCATGCCATTTGACTTATTTTCCTCAAACAGTTGCAACAACCCTGACTGTGGGAGTGTTTACGGATTACAGCATCAAATCAAAGTGGAGCAGTCCTGCTTAATCACTCACCACTGCTTTGGTTTTCCTGCTCACAGGCGTCTTCCTCACTGTCCTGCATTTACCCACTTTGAGGCTTTTGGACAGAAACAGCAGCTGCTCCAACATGCGGCCAAAGAAACGCCTCATTGGGAAACCATTGAGCAAAGAGCGGACACATCAGGACGTGTGTGCGTGGAGAAAGTGGTGTCTACAGTCGGTGGGAATGTGTATGCAAGTGTGTGTGTGACAGGGCAGGAAATACAGATATAAGTGTGCGTGTGTCAGGGAGGGAGGAGGGGAGGACATCGAGTTTCAGTAAATATGAGGGGTGGGGTGAGGAGGGGGAGAGCCTGATGGGGGTGAGGACACTTTCCACGCTGGACAACGAGACTGAGCCGAATCTGATGTCGTCTATGAACATTTTTTAAACTTTTGGAATGATTAAAATACAAATCTACATGTGATGGCAGGACTTTACCTCACTACTTCCTCTTCTCCAGTGTGCAGATGAAGTAAACCTGTTTCAGGATGTTTACCACTGCAACACTGGATTAACTGATTCGACACTGGTCATAATTACTGGATTGGATAACGGAAAAAGAAAATGTAAAATCCTATGATTCAAAAACCATGAATGAAAGCACTGACTGTAAAATGTGAGCTGTTTAGTTCTCCTTTTTATGTGCAGAATTTTTGTTATACAGTTGGAGTATGAGGTTTTTGAACGGCTGGTTATAAGTTGGTGGCAAATTCATCAGCACTAATATAAAAGTGACTGTATCCACATCTGATACCACTATGTGAAGAAGATTAATTTACTTTTTTAATCTTTAAATGCTCAAAAAATGTAGCACATACATGTTGTCAACACTTCATTTCATTCTAACATGAGAATTCACACCAGTACATTAAATGAGTAGATTTATGTGTTGTGTAACTGAGTAAAATATTGGGCTTCATCAGTATTATTAAAATGAACATTGAGTATTTACCGCTTTCAGGTTGTTATTTTTATTCTTTACATTGTATATTTTGCTCAAACTTTGTAGGTTTAATTACATTTACACATTTACTGTAGAGGTGTCAAACTGGCTGTGGCTGAAGGACAGCCATAATATAATACTAACTAAAGTTGCTAGCTATATTTGTTTTTTAATAGTAACAATAAGGCATTTGGTTGTAATTATCTCATTATTAAATCTATTACATTTAATATTAAATTAGATATATATAAGCTTGGTTGGTGTCTTCATTAAAGTTGTCCACATTATTATTTACTTACTTTAGACCTATTTCTCTGTAATATTAATAGATTTATTTTGCATCAAATATGCTTTTACTGTGAAGTATACATTGTTGCACACGAGCACTTTTACTTTGAAATTCTGTGAAAGTTGTCATGTCTGCTCTGTTTACTTAAAAAAAAAAAATCTCCCAAATTCTTAAATATTCTGTTATCACCTGTCATGATTTGACCCTTGCAGCATAATCGATGACAGACTTAGTCTAGTGACACATCTTTAAAAAGTCCCAGACGTTTCTTTCCTTAGCCCTGGAGCCGGTCAGGTCACTTTGGGGTCAACACTGACACACCCACTGACAAGACCATCAATGCTCCAGGATTAAAATATACGACAGTATTTGTGTGTATAATTTTAGCAGCACCTACGAGTGATCCAACTGCTGCATAGACTGACTGACTGACCGACAGTCAGTCAGTTAGCGGTGGAATGGTGTCATGGAAAGATGTTGTCCAGAGGCAGCAGTGGCAGCAGTGGAGGACAGAGATTAGGGAGGTGACAGCGATATACTGCAGCAAGACTGGAGGACACTTGCAGAGATCACACACAGAGACTTACTCCAACCTTAACCATAATTACTAGTGCCCTAACCCTGACCCTAACCTTACCTAACTTTAGAATTTACATTATGGAGACCTGATTTTTTGTCCCCATAAGGAGGACAAGTCCCCATAGTGTGACTGTGGTCCCCACAATATAAGGAATATCAGGCACACACATACACAAACACAAGTGCATATGAATGTGCTATCTTTAATAACAGTGATTATTATAACCAAATGTCTCTCTTACTATTATTAAAAAATAACGAACAATAAGAGTGTCCTGTCTACATTCTCTCACGTCTCTGGCAGCTGCACCTTGGCCACAGGTGCTGTGTCTGCAAGGCACTTCAGTTACAGGCCGCAGGGTCACACGTGGTCCACAAGTGAGGACGTTTTGGTCGGTCCTCATGTTCTGTCACCTTTGTGATGACATCATCTCTCTCTCTGCCACACACGGGCTTGTGAATCTATACTTTTAAGGACTTAAAACAAAGCATTATCCCTTACATTGTCCAATCGTAACCCTAAACCCATCGGTTCTTCCGACATGAGACGACTCAGCTCACCGCTCCCTTTCCACAAGTGTGTCCTTGTTCTCCTTACTTTTCACTTTAGGCTACGCAAACCAAACTATTTTTTATTTCCACGCCAATACGCCCTCCTACGTGTTACACACTGGACCTTCACGGCTGTGTTAGCTTCGGCATAGGCGTGTGTCTTTTTGGATGATGCTGGACTCTGTTGGGGTGTGAGGTATGCAGAGCTTCTATCTGCTCACACCCTTCAAGGTGAGCGGGTTCTCCCGGGTGTTTTAGTCTGTGCCATCTGTCAAACTAGTGTCTATAATTGCTGAGCGGTGTGTTTTTAATCAGCCTATTATACTGGCAGTAACTCTGAAAGCAAACCTGGGGGATGATTTCACAGCAGCAGTTTGAATCCCACACAAGCTTAATTTTAATTTCTGAGACATTTGAATGGTATGCTCACCGGTTAGTGATGGGGAGAGCGGAGGGTGTGACAGGAAACCACTGCCGCTGAAACACTACACACAAAGACATCTGTTTTAAATAGACGGTGCGCAGACACACTGGCTTTCCAATGTATCACCTCACTTACTCATGGAGTCAGATAAAGACTAATCTTACATTATATTACATTATATTATATTTATACTTGAGGACGAGGTCTAAAGCATTTTACTAAAGCAACTTTCAGTGACTAAACAGGGGAAAAGCTTCGGTCATGAGTGGGAGTTGAGTTTTTTTAAAGATCTGGTATCTCAGAATCAGACTGACTCTGCAGGACATGAAGACGATTCCTCTGCTCACTCCTTGATTGACTTTTGCAGAGTGGATATTGTTGTTGTTGTTGTTGTTTTTTAGTGTACTTAGCTTCCTCTTCAAAACCTCAAGTGGAACTGGCTAGTTTGGCCATTATGAGCTGCTGTAGAAACATGGTGGCCTATGTAAAACAAAGCCCGTACCTTACCTACATAATAAAGGCTTATATTAAGGCTATGAAAACCAAATCAACTTCATTTCAACATGATTATACACTTATATAAATGTTTCTAAAGTCAGCCAGTAAACCCTCCCCAATTTCCCATGCTGGCTCTTTAAAGCCGCAGTGCATAACTTGTAGTGGTTTTCAATGATGACATTACTCTGCCTCTGTGTGGATTCTTGTGAGCAGAAACAACACCCTGTTCTCCTTGAAACCTCTGTGCCGTCTTGTCCTGACACACACACACGAGTCACTGTTTGACTCCTGCGTATTATCGGTTCAAAACTTCACAGAAAACAAAACAAACCCCAGAATGAACCCGAGTTTTTTGCCACTGCATTGAGGCTGAAAGGCACACCGTGTGATTAAGTCACACGTGTAAATCATAGCTTTTTTTTATCTGAATGCGTGTTCTCGATGACGTGACATAAGAAATGACTGTTGACAACAAACAGCACCTTCCTCAAAACATATTAAAGTAAGTTTAAAGATATATTTTCTTTTTGGGGGGTGGGGGTTGTCTTTACTGGACAGGACAGTGAAGGAACACAGGTGGAATGGAATCCGGGTCACTGCACTGAGCCCTTTGCCCAACCGGGTGCCAGCTCGGCCACTATCTTTAAGTAAGTTTAAGCTCTTAAACCAAGAAACCGCTCCTCATTTCATCAGAGTTGGGTGTAAACAGGTATTTCTTTTTTTTATATTAAGTAATAAAATGTGCACCGGCTCATTATCACTAGATACCGACTCTGTGTATTTCTTCTCCTGACACAATTTTTCCTTCATGTCACACTTAAGCAGAACACCAGGTCATCAATATGAGCTCTCTACCTTCACTAGAGGACCCAAGTCTGAGATGATTAGTAAAGTCAGAGTAGATTAGTAAAGTGTACTGTGATTCAGCAGTGTCCACAAATGTCCTGTGTCCATGAAGAGTGTAAATACGGCAGCAATGTTGCCTCTTCCTTGTTCTTTACGCCCCCCAAAAATACACTCGTGTTGGCTGTTCAACCTTTTTTTTTAGCCAGTTTTTTAACTCTGTTTTGCGTTTGTTCCACCAGTCATGTGACACAAGAGCCATATGGAAAGCACTTTGATCGCCAATGCGCGCGCGCGTGTGTTTCCTCCACAAGTTGGCAGTGTTGATGGCAGCTTTGAATAAACATTTTGTCACGTCATGAAGCTGTGAACAGTGGCACAAGCTGGAATAAAAACTCCCTATTCTTTGGATCAAACAGCCGGGGAAAGAAAAGGCCTGAACCTCTCTCTCTCTCTCTCTCTCTCTGTCTCTCTCTCTCTGTCCCAGGAGTAAACACATCTCTATATCTTCAGTGTATTGTCTGGAGCTGACAGCAGCGTAACTCAGTCACAAAGAGATGCAGTGTTTTCTCTCTCGTTCTCCCTCCGTGTGTGCGTGCGTGTGCGAGACGGAGGAAGGAAAGGAAGGAAACAGGAATTCCAATGGTGTAACCGATTCCATTGTTGGCAGGTTGAGACCATTATTCCAGTCGTGACACGGCTGCAGACTAAGTGGTTACTACATGAGAGGGTTTTCCTGTTTCACAATTATACAATATTCATTTCACCCATTTTCTCCACCAACTGCAGACTGTGGCCGTATGACCCTAATGCTGCTCGTTCACTCAGGACTGTACGTACAGTAGCTCGTACACTGGATGTTGTGGATCCAGTCTTTGAGCTGAACACTGATGTCACACATGTTTAGAGTGAAATATGAAATGTTGAGGCACACATGCAGACTAATTCAGTTTGAAGGGCACTAGCAGAAAATCCCTGACCCCTCGTGTGTTTCTGTTCTAAGAATCTATCTGTAACTTTTTTAGATTATAAATTCTACTACTCTAAAAACTATTGTCCCTTACCCTCTGAAGCCGTTTATAAAGACCTATACAGATCATGATAACATTAATGCTGATCAGTTTTTGTCAAACCTGGAAATAATGTTTTGTCCACAAACCAAAATAATTCTGTTTTAATAAGAAAATCAGAAAATGTTCACATTAAGTAGCTGAATAATCTGAACAAAACACTTAAACCAATGAATCGATTATCAATCAATCATAAACGTCAGCTCTATTATATTATAATAAATAAATTGTCATTTAAAGCCGTTATAAGTGGCGGATCACATCTGCTCAGTCCCTGTGCATCAGTCTGCTGAGTCTCTGTGTGTTCACGCACACGCACACGCACACGCGCGCACACGCGCACACGCACACAGAATCAGCTGAGGAACAGTGAAACTCTGTCCAACATCACAGCAGCAGCAACATCACAGCAGCAGTGAAACTCTGTCCAACATCACAGCAGCAGCAGCAACATCACAGCAGCAGAAGCAGCAGCAGCAGCAGCAACATCACAGCAGCAGCAACATCACAGCAGCAGCAACATCACAGCAGCAGCAGCAGCAACAGCAACAACATCACAGCAGCAGCAGCAGCAGCAGCAACATCACAGCAGCAGCAGCAGCAGCAGCAGCAACATCACAGCAGCAGCAGCAGCAACATCACAGCAGCAGCAGCAGCAGCAGCAGCAACATCACAGCAGCAGCAACATCACAGCAACAACATCACAGCAGCAGCAGCAGCAGCAACATCACAGCAGCAGCAGCAGCAGCAACATCACAGCAGCAGCAGCAGCAGCAGCAGCAGCATCACAGCAGCAGCAGCAACATCACAGCAGCAGCAGTAGAAGCAGCAACATCACAGCAACAACATCACAGCAGCAGCAACATCACAGCAGCAGCAGTAGAAGCAGCAACATCACAGCAGCAGCAGCAGCAGCAGCAGCAGCAGCAGCAGCTCTTTCACACTCTCAGAGAACAAACTCATTCATCCAGCGGTTACAACAGAAGCGGCTCGGAATGAGAAACTAGAACTCACCGGCAACATTCCTGCTGCTGACACACACAAACACACACTCCTGTCCCGTTAGATGAACTTCTCCTCCTCCTCCTCCTCTCTGTCCTTCTCTCTCTCTCTCTCTCTCTCTCCTCTTTTAGTGTTTGTCCCAGACTTTCACCCACAATTCCTTTTGATTCTTCCTCCTCTCTCTTTGTGTGAAACTCACATATCCAGATGTGAGAGGTGAACCAAAACTAACAAGTCCAGCTCCTTTTCACTTTCCTCTTTTCAATCCCTCCTTCTTCCTTCTGCCCCTCCTCCTCCTTCCTCTCTCTCTCTCTCTCTCTCTCTCTCTCTCTCCTGTGACTTTGTCAAACCTGGAAACTTCCGTTTGCAGCTGTTTCTCTGTTAAATACAGTCATAATAAAAAATATCAGTGCTTCTCATCTCTAAATCATCAGCGTGAAGTGGGTCATCATCATCATCATCATCATCATCATCCCAGCCTTCCCCTCCTCTTCCTCCTTGCCATAAATAGTCCTTGGGCTTATTTAAATTAAGTATAGATTAGCTACAGACGGTGGACCAATATCACGATCTCACTGTTATTTCCCGGACACTTTGTTCGTTCAGTGTTGCTGAGCTGGGTGAGGGCGCCCTCTGTCGGCTAAATGGGCACATAGTTTTTACTACACTGAGAACTTCAGAGGCAGGAGCTTTTCTATGGATTTTCGGGGCCAAAGGCATAATGTGGAGAGTGTGGTGTTGCTGGATTTGACGGTTAAGGATGAGAGACTAGTGAATGCGTAAAAGATGAAAGGAATAAAACATGTTTAGGTGTGAATCAGTGTCCAGTTTTAAGGCACACTAACAGCAAAGGGCAGCTCTGCTTCCTCCATGATGTCACAGATGTCACAAAGGTCAAATCTGTACTGCTGTGTTTACATTTCATGTACTAGAATGTGATCAACTATACGTCTAGCGTGTTCAGAATCGGCTGTTTATGGCAGATCGCCTGGCGCCGTCTTCTTCTTATCCATTCCCGTAGCAGCACAGTGCATTAAAACCAGAGGAAGCCCAGCTTCAGCTGATCTCTGCGAGGCAGCACAGGATTGTTTTTCCTGCGCTGAACAACAACACACTGATGGGCTAAAGGCGGCAAAATCGTCACAGGTGTTGAGCTTCAGCAACAGCCACTGCACTGTGTGCACCCTCACAGTTAGCGACGTCACAGTACAAGTTCAGCCTTACAATACACATATTCTGTGTCTGCTTACATATATTGCGTGAATCGAAAACTATCCATCCATCCATCTTTACTGTCCAGAGGACCAAACGACAAATGCACAGATGACGATGATGTGCTTCCATCAGAGCTGAACCAAGGCCAAGTGGCAGCATGGGGCCCCCGCTAGTAAGAAATCTAGATATTTTAGCTAAATTTGGATATCTGAACAGTGCTCAGCTTAAGTTATTGTGGTTTTATTTTGAAATCGAAGTTTGCTCATTCAGTGCACATTTGCCCTGTTCTGTTTTAAAAACCAAAGTATTAAACTGGGTGTACTTTGATTGTGTTTAATTCAAGTCCAGTATCACCACACTTGTGCTTCACTTTAAATATGAAAGTACAAATTAAGACCAGGGGAAATTTCTGATTTTACAGCCCTAAGAAAAAGCAAGAAGAGCGGCACTGGTTTGGTGTAAATAACACAACTGTAACTAATGCAGTTTATAGCGTTATATTTGTATCAATAATAGTCAAGCACTGGCTACTCTGAGCTGGTGGGCCCCCAAATCAAATTCAACTTAGGGCCCCATAAAGGCTTGAGCCGGCCCTGTTTAATAAACATTTTCAACTAGGGCAACAAAACACCTGAATGGAAACACACAGGGAGGTTGGTGTATTGATAAAAGCAGAAACGTTCCTCCAACTGCAGCACTTTGCTGTAGTGAGAATACAGAGGAGACAGTGGATACAGCATGACTACAATAAAGAACCTAAGGAGCAGTGAAACATCACCATGGACCAACAGCTCCTGCTGCTCTTTGTTAATTAACCCCTTTTCAAACAACATTTCAGTGCACTTTTATTATCAGGAACTCAGGAAGTCATTAGGTTTCACCCTGTTATATCTACGTGTGGACACTTTTGTGTATTCACTTAACAGCAGTTAATGTTTGTTTTCCTCAAAATATAACCAATTCTTTGAAAAACTGGTTATATTTTGCAAAACATGTCAATGTAAATAATACTGGCTAATAATAGAAACTTTTTTTAACTTGACTCTCGCTATATAATGCTCTAAATATTCAGGTGCTGTGTCTAAAATAGATTTATTTGCCTTTATATTACTTACTTAAAGCCCTGCATTACTGATTTGATAACCACAACGCTACAGCATTTCTTGCCATTAAACAACACTTAACTGAAAGTTGTTTTTACTTGCGTCATCACTGTGTGTACGACATGTCCTGTTCTGTCCACACGCTGACCTTATCTGTTACGTGTTTGTTGTATGAAACTGCACAACTCTTCATTTTTGCTGTATATGATTTTGTGTGACTAATAAAACGTGAATGTCCCTGTTGTGGGACTAAAAAAAAAAAAGGAGTAATCTTGAAAAGCAATGAACCAGGATGTGATATTCTGCTGACTGTCCATTTAGACACTTTTATTGTGTCTACTATAGTAAATACTATGGACATTTACTGTAATTTTTTTTTAACTGTGGCTCTTTTGTTCAAGGTTAATTTCTGTGCATTTGTTGTCAGGTCAGTCAATATGAGCAGTCAGCCTTGAATTATCCACTGGCACAACGTGATGCTGTAATTGCACACAGCATCCACACAGCCAGAGGCCATCGCTCGCTGTCCCCCTCTGCCTCTGTCTGTTAGAGCTCCAGCCTGACACACTGTCCACTCACTGTGACCTGGAACTAGAAGACACGCATATCCTCATCTCATTCATAAATGCACATTCACAAATGTCAGATAGTATTGTAATTATACTTTCTTGCTTCGGTGAGAATTTTGCATCAAATTTCACCGTCATTCCGCTACATTTCCATGCCTCGACGTTACACGTTCGCTTGGAAAATTTGAAAAAATCCGATAGCCAAACAAGGTTGGGGGTACTGTGCTATGGTCGAGAGGAAGTGGGTCTGAAGTCACTGAAAGTCAGTGAAAACAGGCGTCGCCATGGATACGTTTCCACTCAAAAGCGAGGCAAACCAGATTTTAGCGACCACAAGTACGTCTGGTAAAACTACAGTACCACGCAACCATGGAGGACAAAATGGTGGCAGCAGTTGTTCTAGAGCAATCAATGTCGTGCAGCCCACAACTCAATATCAATGAGTTTTTACAGGGTTTTTTTTTTTTAAATTAAGATTCATTTTGCACCATTTATGCATTTTTATTGTGAACTATGTATATATTGTTCCATATCAACAATATATACAGATAAATTGTGAACTTCTGTGAAATATGACAAATATTGTAATTGCAATATCATGATGGAAATCTGTGATATCATTTTAAGATGATATCACACGGCCCCATTGAACAGTTGCATTTTCACAAATGGTTGGACCTTTTTTAACTTGACCGGCTTGACTGACCTGACCAGATGCTCAGTGGCCTCCAGGTCATTTGACTTTGAGACCCCTGTTTTAAAGACAAATGACAGTGGTGAAGTATGACACCATTGGACATATGTACAAGAAATGTTTAAAGTTACGAGTTTATGTTGCTTTTTTTTTTTTTACCAGATGAAGTACCTCTTGTGTCTGAAGTTATAGAAATATTGAGGGGAGAGGAGGGAGAAAGGTTGGGGGAAGTGGAAAGGGAGTGACAGACAAGGGGAAAAAAAGGATTTGACTCTTTTGAGACCTTGTTTATGTTTTATGTTGATGCTCCATGTCTAGGGTGATGTCATGTAAAATGTTTTAATTCTTAAATTAACTAGGACTTTTCCCATCAGTATTCACGTTCATGTAACAAATGTAAATATAAAATACTTGAAAGACTTTAATGCTATTTTTGGATCCTGGAAATTGGATTTCTCCCAAATGATCAAACATCAAACTAAAGTCAGACAACTCATCATTTTTCTAAAGCTCACAACAGCAACCGACACGGAAAAATGATTAAATGATGAAAAAAACAAAACAAAACAGAAGTGACTTTACTAAACACTTTAATTTTCTTTCCCAGCAGATGGACATTTCACAAAGAAACACAGCGGAGTCAATAAATAAATATCAAGTACAAATAGATACAAGGGAAGGAAATAAACATAACAGCATCACAAAGACCAGCAGCTTCTTACAAACACAGTAGCTGACAGAGGCAGACACAGACAACATCCATTTGACCTTCAGGGGCGGCCATGTTGGCTCCACAGTCCTGATTCATCCTTACTGTACTTGGAAAACAGAAAGCTTTTGGATGATTGTTGTATCAGTTAAGTTACCTGTTAAATCAATGTGTGACCACAACTGTTCCACAGTTGGTAACTGACTGCTCATTAGTCCCTTACGGCCTTTAACAGCACATCACAATTGTTTACATTGCATTTATACACCCCACAGATTCTTGGGGGGAAATCAATACAAGGAAGATTTAGATCATTTGTGTGGTGATATTATATCACTTTTAAAGACACCAAGTATTGATTTCTTTTCAACATTTAATATTTTTTACTGACGTTACAAATAAACATTACATTTTTTTTGTGGATAAGCATAAATCCATTGATGTTTCAATCCACTAGATGGTGCCAAGTGCACACTCTCACTAGAGCTGTTGTGCGAGCATATCGCAATATATGATTTAACAAATACTTAATTTATATTTTGCAGTATCCTGATAATATTGCATTGTGACTTAAATATCGTGATTATATCGTATTGTGACTTAAAAATAACGTGACAGTGTGTGCTGCCCCTCAGAGACAGTTAAGGAGCATTGACGCCTACTAATAAGAACTTTTCTTATTGGTGTATAAAAGCTGATGATCCACCAAAAGCTTTATGTGTTCCTTTGTAAATACATTCACCAACTGATTTTTAAAGTGATAGTTTACGTTGTGGTTTTGTAGGATACTGACACTAGGCTGGTGCCGAGAACAACCAGAGACATGGTCGCTCTTACTGAATAAACATGGCTGCCAGAACGGAAAGACAGATATTAGCTGCGGAATAAAGAAGGGGTTGACATCATAAAATGTAGACCAGAGGTTGTGAAACTTTTTATACCGAGGACCACCTGAGAAAATATTGAGCTCTCAAAGTAACACCATTATCACCAACATTAAAATACAGGCCGAGCAAAGTCAGCTAAAGACTTTTCGCAGGAGGCAGATTTATTGCCAATAAGCCAATAATCATTTGCTCTCTCTCATCATCCTCCTCTACCTCACATATACTTCACACACTGGTGTAAAGAAATTAGATTAAGATGGAGTGAGAGATAAGGTGACCCTAATTTTCTTTCTTTTTTGTTTTTTAATGATTAATATTTTTTGTTAATCGTTTCATTTTCTTCTCACTCTGGCCAAAATTCCTCAGCTCCACTCCAATCACATACCCTAGTATATACAGTAGAGAATTATTTCTGATTTTCCTCCAAGTACCACCAGAGGAAGCTCGCGTATCAAACATTGAGAACCATGGTTCTAAAGTATATGTTAAGAAATTATATTTGTTGCTTTACATTGTCATTAGAAAGCCTTTACGGACTGGTAAAGGTTTTGCTTACGGTGGTTAAAGAATACAGGGATGTTCCGAAGAGATATCAGCTTGAGAGAGTTAAGATTTGGGTATTCATTGGCTGAAATAAAAGGGTGGAGCACATCCAGGTATATTCTGTGCTGAAAACTCCACCCTGAAGGTTCTTTCAGAAAGTACTAGCCTCTGAGCAGGGTCTTTCTTTGGCATAAGAATCCACCCAGTATTCACCCAACCATTGAGTTCCTGCAGTGTAAACTAACATAATTCCAGGTTAAGTTACCAGTAAACTCCACACTTCCTGGGACTAGTTCTAGTTTCTATTGGCGGACTTTAAGCTTGCGTAGAGATCAGTTTCTCAGTGTGTCCCTGCTGACAGCCATGTTTTCAGTGATAAGGTGCCACTGTGTCTCAGAGTCATTCCCTTGGGCCTCATACAAATACTTCAACAAACCTGAACTATCCCTTTAACATGCTGACCCTGTGCCATGGTGGTATTTTAAAAGCCGTTGCCAACAACATGAGTTTGAGACTGTGTTCCTGTCATTCTTGATATGATTTTGTCGTTTGTTTCTTTAATTTTTAATTTTTTGTTTCAAAAACAAGGGTAAACATTGTGATTGAAAGCTAAGACTAAGTAACCAGTGATTGACTGAGTGGGTATATAATGGCAAGACGTCAACACCATGACTCAACTCTCCACCATCACTACTGCACAGACCAATAACCAGCACAAGATGGCAGCTCCTGTATCAGGTTAATTTGGCTTCACTTTTGTACAGTGGGAAGAAGTAGAAGATGACGAGTAATTCAGCCTTCTACACAGTCTAGACTTGGAACGCACAGTACAGAGGTACATTGTAGCACTGCTGAATAATAGCGTATTTCATATTTGCGCCAGAGCCAGAAGATTTATTTTATTTTTTTACTTTTCTGAAATCTTCATCGTCTATGCCACATTCTGACTGTAGGACATTAATTTGGTCAAGAAGAAAAGAAAGGCAGGAATAAAGCAGCCTCAGCAAGCCTAACCCATGTGAACATACCAACAACTATTTATACAAGGTTCAGTGGCATTGCTTAGAATAAAGAGTTAGCTTAAAGTGTGAACATTTGAAATCAAACAAGTCTGCTGACATCAGCGGCATTTGTTACATCTCTTGCAGTGAACAGAGAGTGACCTTTGTGATGAAGGTTTTACTGCAACACAAGCAAATTCAAACTGTCTGCTTTCTTTCTTCTATCGGGTTAAAAGGCAGCTTGCATCCATGATATTGCATTACTGCCATCAACTGGAGTAAGAAACCCCTACATTACAAAGTCTTTTTAACTCACTAAATCTGTGCGCAGCTTCGCTACATGTGATGTTACAGACCGAGGAATAGCAATAACAACTTTCAAAGTGCTACATTTTGTTTTTCAAATCTGGGGTTTGCTTAACTATCCTAACAACTGCAGTGTGTTGCCCTTCAAATCTTTACATTTCTTGAATTACACAAAGTGCTTTGAATAAATTAAAGAAAAAAAACTTTTAACATCAAAAGTTGAGGTCTCCTATGAAGTTGCAGTGAGGCTGTGTGGGAGTTGTGGATTCCTACTGTATACAGCAGTTCTGTCCCACAGTATCTTTGCAGCGCAGACACAGTTTAGGCTTGTAGTTTTCAAGGTAAAGCAGCTGCTTGGAGTTTAACGCCCCTCGACGTTTCCTAATGACAGGAAAGAAACATAGTGCTTAAAACAAAACAAACAAACAAAAAAACACGTATGTACAAAGTCAAGTTTGGCCGATCCGTACTTACATTCTTATGAACTGCACTGCATCTTCATATTCCAAACCACACTCGATTAGAGCCAAGGCCACCAACACAGGAGCTCTAAGGACACACAACAAATATAAATTCATTTTGTTTTTAGATTTGATTTACTAAATGCACTTTGTCTTCAGGATATTTACTGAATTGATTTAAATGCCTGTTGAGATTTTGGCACAGTACAAATAAAATAAAAAAGCAGAACCAAACATGACACAGCAAAAGAGAATTCTAATCTCTATATTATTATTATTTTTTATTTTTTTTTAATCCAGTATCATTCATCATTCAGACACATATTAGCAACCAACACAGAAAAAACTGACCTGGGCTGACATTAGTTTCTCTTGACAAAAAATATGAATCTCTATTCAACAAATCTTATGCCTCCTTCATTCTTACCTTCCTAATCCAGCAACACAGTGCACAGCCACACAGGAACCAGGCTCATCTCTGAGCTTTGTCTGCAGCAGATTCAGCCAGTCCTCCACCACTTGATCTGGTGGAGCTGAACCATCATCAAATGGCCAGTCCTGGAAAGAAATGTAAGTGTTTACCTTGTCTGATCTTTTTTTTGCCACTAACATTCATAGTCTGGGGGCATTTGGCTGAAATTTGGAACAACTCATTGGCCAGAGATCTATTTGAAAAGCACAGATTTAGAATGATTTGGAGAACTCTACCATTTTCACTTGGCAGTGTTCCCCATTTCCATTTATCCTGAATTGCTGGCGCATGCCATAGTCTAACTTATCCCACCAGAGTTTCATAAGGAACTTCCAATTATAAAATCTGCAGTGCTGCAGTGTACATTCATGCACAGCAATATTTTTGATGAGTAATGAGAGTAAACACCAGTGATCAAATTGTATGAGTGAGTGAGTGAATGCTTTATGCTCGAAAAAGGGCGATCCGTCTCTGTGGACGTTAGTCATTCTTATAGCATCGACTTTATGAACTCACCTTTAGAACTTTTCCATCAAAGGTCTCAAATGAGTCATTCACACATTACAGTCTACTGTTTCTTACATTAGAGAAAAAGATGCTTCAAAAGAATTGAACACTTACCAGAACTTGTATGCCTTCCTGTTCCACTGGTGTCTTATCATACGTGGCAGCACACACTCTCACCAAGGTGTTAACACCATATGCCTTCAGATCCTATCAAAGATATTTCATACACATGTCACTTTTGTTTCATCTATTTAAAAAAAAAAAGAGATAAACAATGACAGTTTTAAAAAAAGACTTGCAGTACCTCTATGAACCTTGCCAGTTGTGCGTTAGTGGGGTTGTGAGTGATGAGGAATCTCAGAGAGCCAAACGAGATTTCCACTGGAGCTGGTCGGTTCATTTTTAGACAGATAAAATGGTTTTCAACAAAGAATTGAAAGTAAAAGAAGCACGGTGCTTTTAAAAAAATGACAAATAGAAGGATTGTCAAATTAATAGAAGCAAATAAAAAAATATGATGAATTAAAAATAATTCATTGAAGATTAATGTAAATTTTCTATTGATTTGGCAAAAAGAATTTGTCTGAGTACAAAAACAATAAAATATTCTTGGAAAGAAAGGAAAAGAAATCTCAACTACTCTTGACAAAGATAAAATAAAATTGGATTATTTTGAAACACGATAGGAAGAAAAAGACCTAAATTCCAGGGGGAAATTAGGACAAAAGAAAGATCTATCCTTCCTTCCTTCAAATTTCTTAGCCCATTCAGTGAAGACGTGTATGAGTCAGAAGTGAAGAGTGAAGAAAAAGCAGGAAAGGAGTAAAGTCCTGGGCTGAAATCAAATCTGCCCCTACTCCCCAGGACAGGTGACAAACTGAAGGTTGGCTTTTCTTCATATGGGTTCAATGAGGTGGCAAGAAGGACCTGTGGGACAGACAAACATTAAATTGTTGAGATGCTGTAAGCTTGGCTTCCATACTGTTAATTACTTCTTACAATAATATGAAGTTGATCTTTTTGTCATAAAGCTGATACAATACTTAGTATCTACATTAGTCTGATTAAAAAAACACAAAATCACTGGATCATATATAAAAAAATGAATAAAGTAAAAGGTACAGATACAGTCCGTTAATAATAAAAAAGATGTAATGCTTCACTTGAGATGTCTACTTGTCTGACACACAGCTGAAGCATTATGTTTCTGAAGTTGCTGGTTTGAGCTGGACGGCAAATGTGACTAATTAACAACTAAATTAATACAAAGGGGTAAAACTTATATCGACATGAGTAGAAATTTAAAACTGTGATACTGGTATGATACTGGACACAAAAAAGATGATGCAGAGTCATTTCTACTTATCAACTGATTCAATAACATGTTCACCTATTAATTTTATGAAAATAGTTGCCACATTGTCTTTCATAAGCCAACACTGGGTGATGTAAATGACTAGCTCTATAGCAACATATTCATGTCATACAATCAGACACATTTATGTTGTATCACCATTTCAGTGTAACTACATACCTGTGTGAGTGAATGGCAGTGTTTAGCTTACTGCTGTCTCCAGTTCACTTGTCCACAATAAGCATTAGGTGCTGGGCTTGGCAAAACTCCCCTCCAGGACATGCAAACGCCATACATGTGCAGCCTGAAGAGAGATCAGAGCAAACAGGTCATGCATTACTGAAGTGTAGACTTGCAGTGCAAACATGAGGAACAGCACTGCTGTAAACACTCACCGCGATGACAGCTGAGCAGACTCAGGTTCATTGAGCGGACACAGGAGAATGTGACGGCTCTAGGATGTAGACACACCATTGATGATGATGATGCTGTTTTTCTGTGTCTAGGCTGACAACGGCCCGTGAGCTTGTTGCTATCCTGCTTGGTAGAAGAACATGTGTTGTTTAATATTACTCGTTCCAACAACACTGCATTTCAATATTTCTGAAATATTTTCACATTTTTTACTGTGTATATGAGGTAGGGGAATGTACCAGTTTAGAGCAGAAGACTGTGAAACAGATCATTCCAGTAAGAGATCAGTTTTGAGGAGACTTCAACTGAAAGTAGGGTTTACAACTATAATGTGTATATATAATTATTTTATCCTCATGTAAGTCAAGTTATAAGGGTTAAAGTTTGAATTAAAAATCTTCAAAGCCATCACAGACGTTAAAAAGCATGAGGACATAGGGACATGAAGACAGTGCAGTTGGTTGTTTTGTGTGGACATTAACTTTTTTCCTGTGGAGGGCAGTATTGCACCTCTCGATGTGCATCCTGCCAGAAATTAAGGGCACATCAATAACAACAAAAGGGGCATTTGTACAGTATAAAAAGAAAAAATTGGGAATTTCACTACTTTGGTTGAATGTAGACTGTATTTCACCAGGTCCTGAACAAAAGTCAATATACTAAAACCTGTTAAATCTGGACTCCATTATCACAGACGGGCTAAATAGTCATTAAAACATTGTTAGGGATCTGTGGAACTTTCGCCTTTTTGAAATAAGAAATTTAAAGAACACTTTTATCAGTACTTTACTATCACAGCCTGGCTAATGCTTCATTAAAAATCGTGGAACCTTTATCTGATTTGTGACGGTGCAGAAATTGACATTTCACGGTATCCGTCTATTTTAATTTAGTACATAGGTCCCAGAAGCTACAGTTTAATCAAAGAACACAGTTCAGGATAAATGATACCTATATGCATCAAGGGACATATTACTGCAATTTTTATATTAATACCATATGAGAGTCCTGATCAAGAAACATTTGGTCTTGTCATATCTACACTAAATTATTGAAGAAGGTCAGTGTTTAGCTCGTCGTTTGTTTATTGTCTCTCTAGCTGAAACTATTAGCTACGACATCATCATCATCTGACGTTACATTACCAACCAGCTAGCGTATCGTTACTGTTAGCTTTTCAAAGGAACATACATCATACACAAAATTCTAAGAACAAGGCAAATTAAAGACAAATGCTATTGTACTAGATAATAAACCAATTAACACTGTATTTAGACATTAGATGTTCCGCTAACCAGATCCTGTAGAACCAAGTCAGCGACCACCGTGATCCCGAGTACACAGCAGGCTAACACTTCAAAGCTAAAGCAACTACCGGTTAAAAAACTGCCGAATGACAGCAACTGTAGTGGGTTATTTAACAACTGTAGCAACAACATGTTCGACGTCAAACTATAACACTTAACTTAAATACTTACAAAATGTAGGGAGAAAGCGAAAATTCCAGACGCTTCTAGTGACGGAGAATAGTCTGAAAGGAAGACATGTTGAACAGAAATGTAGAGTCAATCGAAATATGCAATGCACTTTCCGGTATTAACATTTCAAAAATAAAATAAGGAGATAATATTAACGCGGCAACATAAAACAGAAATAAAATATATATTATTGTGGAGGGTAACCCTGGTAACTTCCGGTAAAACGCAGCATGTTTTTCGTAAGTTTTACATTTACAAGGAATTGGTAAAACGTTTACCTGAGAAAGGAGACGTCGGGAACACGTCGCTTGGAGTTTGACAACCATGGAACAAAAGTAATCAGGCCAGAGTATCAATTGAGGAGATTTGAATGTTCATAAGCAATGTTTGCGTCCACAACACGAATCCGTGTCAATTTAAATGCACGTTGGTCCGGTTCGGAGGGTGAAGGTTAAATAAAAGATCTTCAAAGCCACTTCATCATATCAGGTTATGAGGTGACTTGTCCATGCTGACCACCAAATACTCAAGTCTCTGCTCTGAGAGTTCGGACATTACTTTATATTGACTCACCTAAATCATTTTTTTCACGAGTTTCATATGTTATAATTGTATGCATTCAGGAAAATAACGTTTATAAGCAGTTATTTGGTGAATGTTACTATGAGGATGTGGACATAGCCAGGCTGCTTATTGCACCATCTACTGTCTCGCACACAACCAACACAGCAGCAGTACGGTGGCCCCTCAGGGTCACAAATCATATTAATTCCAGAAAACACAGCATTTCACAAAAACCTTGTATGAAACACACAACTTGAATGTAGAAGTTTGCACATGCTGTTTTTATACACTTTCTCTCATAAACTCCTTTCACTGACTCTGTGTGAGAGCGTATGATATATGCAAATTTGTGCACAACATTTCTAACTAATTTTATTGCCGTTTCTGCAGAGTTAATGTTTTTTGAATGGGTAAACATGTATAATGAATCACAACTTCACTATACACGTTTGTTATTTAATAATGCCTAAATCTGTGGTGTGTAACGTTTAAATATAAACAAACATCTGTTGTATTCAAACCATGGTGATTAGGTCTATGGTTTTATGTCAAGGCAGACGGAGACAATAACAGCATTGGGCCAGTAAACCGAGATGATTGCAATCAGCACAAATGCTTCTGAGTTAGAGAGGGCTGTTGATTGACAGAGCCCATTTTCAGATGAAGGGCACAGTATATAAACATCACACCGTTTCTGTTCATGAAATCCAAACAGAGGCAGATTAATAACACTAACAACAACAAAGAAAAAAACTAAAAGTTACCCACTGGAGCTTTAGTTAAAAGACTTGAAATAATTCAGCACATTTATTTGGTGAATTCCAAAAAAGTATTTCCACTGACCCAGTCTTTCGGGGTAACCTCTCTCTTTTATTCAAAGGTTGCATTCACACGTTTTTTTTTTGTTGTTGTTCAAATCAGATTTAACAGAGTTAATAAAAGATCAGACTTGCATCTGGACTGTCCTCTGAAAAGGCACATATGCTGGCAGTGCAGGTCGGTGACAACAGTGCCGAGCGAATACATGTATGTGAAAAACTGCATTTATTTCTAGGCAACTGCTCGCACTTATCTCTTACGGCCCTGAATTAGATATACTGTACACTCATCTGCTGTTTGATACGTGGCACCCAGTGTGGTCTTCTGCTGCTGCATTTCATCTGCTTTAACATGTTGTGTATTCAGATATTATCTTCATTCCTTGGTTGTAATTTATTTTATTTCTTTTTTTTTTTTTTGAGTTATTGTTGCCTTTCTTTCGTTTTGCACCAGTCTGGTCAACTTCCTCTGACCGCTGGCATCAACAAGACTTTGAGAAGTGAAGCTCACTTGACATTTTCTCTTTTTGTGGACCACTCTCTGTAAACTCTTGAGATGATTGTGCATGCCACATTCTATGTCAGTTTAATCGACTTCCTTCAAAATGAGATACAAGCAGGTGAACAGGTGTTCCTAATAAAGTGGCCATTGAGTGTCTCTCTGAACTGGGGCCACATTTTGAAGTGGCATACGTCTGATTTGAAAATCGTACAAGACGGTCAGATTGCTGTGCCCACACAACCAGGAAAAAAGAGGGAAAAAGTATCAGGTTATACTTTAACAAACTGGAAATGAATAATTGTAGGCTGGTGAAGTGTATGTATTCATGGAGCTAAAAGCTTTTCTACATTTTGTACTTTTTTTTCTACATTTTGTTTTAATTCGAGTTGGGTTTACATTTAACAGCATTTAAAGCTATCACATTTTTTTACAGTCATACAATTTATTGAACTTGTTTAACAAACTATTTCTGTATGCCACTCTCCCTTTGAACTAATTACACTGTGTAAAAACACGATGCATTACACTCAACAAGCTCATCAGACCTGTGAAACAACATGGTGGGTGTGGCATTTCTCTTTCTCTCACTCTCTCTCTCTCTCACACACACACACACACACACACACACACGAGTTTGAGCTGCTATTCTTCTTGGTACACGGCAATTCCTTCCATTCACTTACCGTTTATCTGGACAGCCTTTTAACAAAGCATTATCCCTAATCTTAACTATAACCTGTTAATGCCTGACCCTCATCTTAGGACCAGGTTTTGGTCAACTGGTCGTGACACACACTCGCACAGCAATCTTACCGAGGACACTCGTAGACATAATGCATTCCCTAGGCCTTTACCCTAACCTTAATCATCACAACTAAATGCTTGACCACTACCCTTGAGCAAAACCTAACCTTAATCTATTACTAACCTCAACCATAAAACCAGGTCTTTACCCTTAAAAAGGCCTTAGAAGTTGTGAGGACCAGTCAAAATATTCTCCCTCCCTGTGGTTTATATGTTTCTTGGTCCTGACAAATATACACAGACAAGAAAACACACACACACACACACAAAGGCATGCTGGTTGGCAGGGATGGATGTCCTGTGGCCTTGCTCATATGTGTCTGCGTCTTTACCTATTCATAAGGCGTTTGGTTGCATGGCTCGTAGGGCGTGGAGTTTCCATTTCCTTTAAAACTGACAAGACAGGACATGTGAAGTCGTGGTGTGTTGTTGTGTGTGCGCGTACTGACGTAGCAGCTGCTGAATCTGGTTTGGCAGGATTTCTGAAGAGAGGGCGAGAGAGCAAAGACAGACCCAGAGAGAGAAAGGAGCTCCACACAGGGAGAGCCACACTTTCCTTCACTACATCTAACTTCTCGTTGTATTTTTTATTTTTTTTTGTTACTTTTCTGCTGCTGTCCTCATCTTTTGGGCTGTTTTTAAGCAAGCTTTCAGCACCAGGTAAGTTTGTACTGCTGTTTTCGTCCAGTTCACTCCATTGCGTGACTGAAGGGTAAAGAAGTGGCTGGTGTGTGTTTGTGTAAATAGTACACAAACTGAGCTGCATACATTCTTCTATTCTTGTTTACCCTTAAAACAAGATGGATACTAGTTGTAAGTTGTGCCAACAAAGAGGGAAACTACTGAGTTAAACCTGGGAAGAAAAAAAAAAAGAAAATTGTGCTTTTGTTATGACTAAGACACAAAACATCTCAAGTGAGGGAGGAGACTGAGCAATTTTATATGTTTATACAGTATAAACTCAACACACAGACGGTCACCACAGAGGCGTGGTTGGCTCAAGTCTACTTATACTAAATATTTCCACATTCCCCTCGTTATATCTAAAGGATCCTATTGGTTCCCTGGGCTTAACTGATTGTAGCTCAGTTTAGTAGCTGTGGGTTACATAATGAAACCCTAAAGTTGAATTTCCCTGTGCCCATTTAGGAGGTTATTTTACACCAGCATTTGGTTCTTGGATTCATATTACACTCTGATGGATTTAAAAACACAACACAGTCGGAAACAATGTTGAAAGAGAAATACTAATCCGCACTGGAGTTCAACGTGTTAACATTGAAAAGTCCTTGGAACATGTTGGAAAAAACTCATGTTGTCTCAAATCTAAATATTTGACTATTTTCTAAACAGCAAGTGATGTGATCCTTCACTGCACCGGAAGTCATTCAGGTGTGAGGATGGTGTTAAAGATCTCGTATTGATTTAATTTGTCATCTTTTCCTGTAACAAAGTAGGAAGTATGCATAGTTACGTCTTCTCGCATTTTTTTTTAGATACTGCACACTCACGTAACTTCCATCACTTAATTACTTACTGCTGTTGACTGTTAAAGCGGCGGTTTGGCAGTTAACTACATCAAATAGGAACACAGAAACATGGGTACAATGTCTGTAATAGAGTACAGGCAGAATTTGTATGTCTGTTATTGCTTTGAGTGAAAGATATTCTCTTCAGTGCCAGCTATACAGTGTAATCCAGAGTTCAGTAAAAACCTGACAGACTGTGTACCCTGGGTTTTGTTTGCCATACATTTGTAAAACCACACTTAGAAATCAGTATCTAGGCTACATAAACTCAGAAACCACGTGGGAAACAACAAAACCATGCCAGGAGATTCATGGTTCAAGCAGGGGCGCTTCAAGAGACTTTGGGGGCCCCGAGTAAAGTGGACCTTGGGGCCGTAGTTCAAACCAAGTTAGGGTGTTACGGCCACTGGCCACTGGGGCCGGTGTCCCCCCCTTATCTTTTGACTTCGATATGCAAACTAGTCTGTGTGGTTCCCTGCCTGCCATTGGACTGAGTGGGTGGTGTTGCAGGATTGGCAAGGCCACCGCACTTCCTGTCGTTCCAGCCCAAATGGAAGGTGTCCAGAAGCCGACACGGCTCCCGGTCCACACAGGGGCCTCTGAGAGTCAGAGCACCTCACGAGATGTTGAGTGGCATTTTCTGTTAATGTTAAAAAGGTTGGGCACGGGATTTACTTCTAACCACTGACTTTGCACTCACACCGTAGAGATTTTCAACTGTTAGAAACACTAGGTATCGTGATGCTGTTCCACCCATGTATTTTGTAATTTTTCCACAAATCCAAAGTGTAGAATTACATTCTGTTGGTTTTGTCCTTTGTTTGACTGGCGTTGCTGTTTAGCTCTTCCTTTTGAAGACTCAGTATTCTTTTGCATTTAGTTTTGTTTGGACAGCATCCTATGCCCATTTCCTTTATATGCCACTTTATTGTTGTACCTTTATTTTTATCACTCCTTTGTAAAATAAATTTACACATTTTAAAACTTTTTTTTTTTAAATGTTGCTTCCCTAACTACCCCCCTAACAGGCTGGGATGTAAGAGGAAGGTTGCTTATAGCCATAGTATGGTTGCACATTGACAATGGGTATTTAATTGTCATTGCTGTAGACTACTCAGTTTTTCCCGGGGGCCCCCTTCTCAGCTCGGGCCCCAAAGCAACTGCCTACCCTGTTGTTTTTTATAGAACAAGATATGTCCCTAGAAGATTCTCCACATTATAGGTCACATGCAGGTTACCAAACATAAGTGGATGACAAGGATTACCACTAAATGTTGAGTGTGTCAAATGTAGTTGACATTATTTTCATTTGGCAGATATTGAAGATTAAATAATTATACTTGTGTAAGTTTAAAATTACCTGATTGTATGAATTGCTGTTTTTCATTATCCCAGATAGAGCCATTTATTGTATATTCATATAAGGAGCCAGGTCACCAAACAGACAAACTAAACATCTTTATAGTGTTTTGATGCTAACTGAAGACTATAGATTCTCTTGAAGACTATAGAAGACTATAGATTCTCTTGAAGACTATAGAAGACTATAGATTCTCTTGAAGACTATAGAAGACTATAGATTCTCTTACACATTTGTAAGGGAAGGGTGAGGTGAGGGATATTCAGCTGCAACATGCAACTTCACCAATAAATGTTGCTGAAATGCACACACTGTTCCTTTATGGACAATCAGTAGATGAAAGTCACATGACAAACTAAAAATATGTTGGACCTGGACTATTCCTTTAGATTTCACTGATGATAATATAGGTTTCTTTTACAGAGTATTCATTTACTTTTGATTTTAGTAATAACTTTTAACAATTTTATTTATTGACCTATCAGTCAATTCTGATTTAGTGGCAAATTTTACTAGTTATTTTATCAATTAGGAGAAAATGTATTATCTACACCGTCAGTTGTGACCTCATGACCCTCAGAGGTTTCACTCTTCCATCACTCTACGCCCTGACTTGAGGAAGACCCCATCAGGGCTGATCAGGGCTGAGCCCTGGGGTTCGTCCCACATCTAGAGGGGGGGTGATTTTATAGTTCAAACCTTAATAAGTTGCAACAACCCTGGGGTCATGTCAATTACACCAGACTGATGATACAAGACTGATCGTAATGACGTTCATGAGTACAACAAACACCAGTGTTTCTGCTGTGTTGACTCAGCAGCAACAGATGAGCAGAACACCACAAAGAACAACACACAGTTGTTAACACACACACACACACACAGCAGCTGTGTGTACAGAACTAACAGGCTCCATGATGCAGCATAAAGAACTCCCATTAACCACAACATTAAAAATGTAATGAAATGCAATACATGTCTTTTAAAAAGGTTAAGTTAAAAAAAAAACATGCATAGAGTAGCTTTAAAGACATTTTTGGGAAGTACAATCATTTCTCTTTTTTTGTAGAGAGGGAAATGTAAAGATTAACATTAAATAATTTGATCATATTAGTTGGAAAACCATGCATTTTTAGAATATAGGTAGTGGAGAGTCTTAAGAGAAATAATGAACTTAAAAAAACATAGATGGGAAAACTTCATTGAAGCAGAAAGCTGGAATGACACAGACTTTTAAGAGTTTATTGGCATACAGTATATTTCACTGATTTCATTTGTTTCCAGTTTAGTTTTTGTTATTAACGGTGCCTCAGTATTGTATTAGTCTGATTTGGAGTCATTTGGGTTTACACTGTCTTTTATGCATAGCTTCTGCATAGAATGAAGATGTTTTTACACTTTAGAAACGATGCTTTAAATTGGCCTTACCTTGCCATCACATTTGTACAGGGGCATTACAACAGGTCAGACAAAGCAGTCTGCTGCCTTGGGCCCCAAGCTGAGAGGGGGCCTCCACTGAGAGCACCTGAAAAACATAAAAAAAATAGATTTTTTTTTTCATTCCATCATGTATTTATGGATTTATAGACTTTTCAATTTGATGTATTACTGTTCCCTAATAGTTAATCTCTTAATTGTCCATTTTAATATAAAATACTTCAGCTCTTTGTAGTTTATTTTCCTTATGAATTGATAAACCAGTTTTTATAATAAAATTAATTGAATAATAAAATTCGTAACTGACAAAACATGTCATTACTATATGCCAAAAAGAAAGTTCAACACAGGGCCCCATGTGGTCCCTTTTCCTGGGGCCCCCAAAGTCCCTGTGAATGCTCCTAGATAAATAGCAGTGCTGTGGTACTCTAAATCAGGAAAACTGGAATGGAAAACCTTGATCTTCAAATGCAACTGGCCTCCATGGATGAGAAGCTGTGTGTTTTTCTGGTGGTGGAGATGTCACCAAGTTTTCTGCTCTCCTGAATTACAAAGGATTCACATAATGTCTAAAGGAAGACACACAGCAAGCACGGCACGAGTGTGGTGAGCATGTACCAGGTCACCAGTGTTTCAGGGAGTGAAGCTGAAATGAAAAGAGGCACCAACTCTTTATTACCCAAAATACTGCAAAATGATTTGAAGCTGCTTCCAAGTTAAGTACTGGCCTAATATTGCTATAAATTTACCGTACATCAATACGAAATAGAGAGATGGTACATTTTACTATCATTTGCTGCGGACAGAATCTTTGCCACTCTGAGCCCAGATTTTTTTTTTAATTTTTTTTTTTTTTTTAAATGTGGGCCTCTATTAGCGGAGAGCTTAGAGAATTTGATGTATTCACTCTGCTGTTGTTACTTCATAAATAAAGTCCTGAAACAACCTTAGACGTGGAGTAGAACTGTGTTTATAAAGGTCAATATCCCACCTGAGAGATTTGCAATTACACTGGTATGAATCAGACAAGACTGTGCATGCTGTGTTTCGGGTGCAGCTGGTGTATCTGGTATAACTGTTCATGTCACATCCTTGGCGAGGTGTGGCTACTGTTTAACATAGCAACTCCAAATATGTCTTTTCTCTTTAAAAAAAGACCAGAAAAAGTTAAATCCAACATAGAAAACACCTGTATCTTGTCACGTGGGGTTGGAACCATGACAAGTTCTCCTTGCTTTTCTTCTACAGGGTGCACTTGTATCTATCAGCCGGGCCAGTACAGCAGCAGTGATGAACTGGTCGGGACTGGAGAGTCTGCTGAGTGGAGTTAATAAATACTCCACTGCCTTTGGGAGGATCTGGCTGTCCATGGTGTTTGTGCTTCGTGTGCTGGTGTTCGTAGTTGCAGCTCAGAGGGTTTGGGGAGACGAGAGCAAAGACTTTGTGTGCAACACCCGGCAGGTAAGAACGGAGGAGCAGCACTTTTTTTTTTCATTTCTACTTTCACTGTTTCAATTTTATTGGATGAATCAGCTCACGACTGAATGGCATCATGAACATCACGTCAAATATCCACGTTCAGTTAGCTCATACAGCACGAGGTTGAGCTCTCAAACCTTTATTTTCGAGAGGTTCCAGGACTATAAGAAAACAGCAGCTGTGGCTGTAGTTAAACATCCTCTTCATATCCTGATTGCCATCACTAAATAAAAACAATATTGTCATTTGTGGCCCCTTATAATCCTGGAATCGACTCAACCAACTTATTTCCTTACGACCAGATGGATCGATTTGCCGATGTTCAGTATTTTCTTACATGATGTAGTCAGTATGAATGAAGGTGTCACAGCACTTTCTCGCCTCCACTTGGCTTCCAGCAGTTGTGAGTCATCGGGCATTTTAAAGGCAGGGCATTAACAAAAGAGCAGATGTCAGGCGGTGGGATGTACTGTATCATTTGCATTGTAGTCTGTTTTTCCAACTTTTCCAGTTGGAAATTCTCCCCATGAATTTCATTTAGTGATGGCTAACTGGATGAGTAACAAAAATTACAGACTTAGGCCTTAAGGGGCAATAAGCCTTTTGGACAGCAGCCATTTATCCAAAAGGTCAAGGTCAAATCTATACATATGGCACATTTAAAAACAACCCCTTTTAACCCAAAGTGCTTTACATGCTTAAATGAAATTAAAGAAAGCAATAGAATACAATAAGAACACTCACCAAAAAATAAATTTAAATAAATAAGTGTTTAGCAATGATTTTCAAGAGTCTGGGTGACCCGAATATAGTTGGGTTGGGTCTACTATAGGAAAGGCTCTGTCCCCTCAAGTCAAGTCAAGTCCGGATCTTGGAATGTCCAGAAACTACTGAGCTGCTGACCCCAGTGCTCTGAATGGAACATGAAGGTGCAACAATTCTATTCAATTCTAATTGCTAGTTGCTTGGTCCTAGGCAAAAATCTCCGAAACAAATAACACGATGCCTGACAAAACTATCTGGCTATGCACAAGAGAAATCGTTTTCCTTAATTTGGGTCTACCAATATTTTCAAGGATTGTTCAGCTTGTCTGTTTTGACCACGCTTGCCTTTGTCAGATGACTGGGGAGCTCTGCCACAGCTGAGTGTCAGCTTATTAAACTACTCAACCAATGAAAACAGGAACAAGGGCTTCATGTGGAATATATCTGTGATTATGTTATCTCAAGTAAGACTTGAGTCTTGTGTCTTTAACACAAAGCCTTCATTACAAAGTGCTGGCGATAGAAGATTCTTTATTTAACAGACATGAAGGCGCATCATTGAAAGTATAGGATCCGGTGTATTTGGACCTCGATCAACAATTGAAACTAAATGTAAGGGTTTCTTGAGCTCTGTTGCAACAAGGAACCTTTCTTTTCTCCTTTTGGTTCCCAAACTCTAAATCATTAAACTTTTAGTGGTTTATATATATAGTCTTTCGGCTTTATCATCAAAGGTTAAACAGATTTGTAGTCATACAAGGAAGGTTATCTGTTATTTATCTGTTTATGATGAGATTAGATCCCTTAACTTAGATGAACTAGTACTGTTTTGTATGTACAGTATAATTTAACTGACTAAATAATCAATTCTTCCTCACCCTCTCTCTCTCTCTAGCCTGGCTGTACTAACATCTGCTATGACTACATCTTCCCCATCTCCCACATCCGTCTGTGGGCACTGCAGCTGATCTTTGTCACCTGCCCGTCCCTGATGGTAACAGCTCATGTTAAATACCGGGAGGTAAAGGACAGGAAATATGTGGAGCTTCACCAGGGCTCTCATCTGTATGCCAACCCCGGCAAGAAACGAGGCGGGCTGTGGTGGACATATTTGCTGAGTTTGGTCTTCAAAGCTGGATTCGACACATCGTTTCTCTATATTTTGTACCGGATATACCATGGATATGACCTGCCCAGGTGACTGCGGCATCTACAGTAAATCCTTTCAAGTTCACACATGGTGTTGTATACTTAAGCTGTAACTTCAATTTGTTTTCTTTTAGATTATCCAAGTGTTCACTGGACCCATGCCCCAACACCGTTGACTGCTTCATCAGTCGTCCGACAGAGAAAAAGATCTTTATGTTGTTCATGGTGATATCCAGCGCTCTGTGCATCTTCATGTGCATTTGTGAGATGATTTATCTCGTGGGCAAACGCATCAGCAAATTGTTCAGAGTCCGACACGAGAACCAGAGACTCATATTTGCTGATCAACACGAGCTCACTGAACTGGCTCCACCGAGGTCCCAGTATCGCAAGACTGATCCAACGCTAGCAGAGAGTCAGTTGAGTTTGAACAGGAGGGAGAAGGTGAGAGAAGGCACCACAACAACAACACTGTAGGACATGATGACCACTAATCCATGGATTTCTTTCTGATGGGTGGCTGCACAACAGGAGAACAGGTTACCTAAACAAAACTATCAGACCAAAGGAGTGATTAAAGGGCGGATCCTGAACATTCTGACTACGGATTCAGCTGAAAATGAACACACACATGACTCTCCATGAGAGGGATCAGCGACACTGGGTGCATGTTGTAGTACACAAGGACGATGACTACTTTTGTGATACTGGACTATCACAGCATCTTATTTTGCTGGCTGACTACATGCAGAAGGACATCCAGGAGGTTTACAGCGCCAGTGGAGTCCAACGTCTTTACGACGATCTGTAATCAACAGCAATATGTATACAACTGTACATTCCAGCACTTGGTGACTTCAGCACTGTTGATAGCTTTGTTGAGAGCCTGACTGAGAAGATCGACCGGTCGATGTGTCATGTTGAGTGTTCATCCACCAAGGATTAACTCTGTCTTCCAAGATCCAAATCTAGATGCTAGTTAAGGAAGTTAGGAAGGTTAACAGGAGACAACAATGCTGACAGAGGCTTTAAGTGGGTTACTGATTAAACATTCTCAACTACTGTGTATTTGACAAACAGGTGATTATTTAACAAGTCTCTTAACGGCTGTAAGTTTGACTTTTACAATGTTGTAAAATATTTGCATTAATACTATTTAATAACAGGGGACAGGGTGGACTCAAAACTGTAGCTGTAATATGTATAGGAAATGTCTTTATAGCAGGAAAACATGACAGTGACCACCTGGGTTTGAGCCTGCTGAACTCAAAGCAACACAAGAGCTGTTTCCACCCAGAGCCGACCCAAGGCATAAGTGAACTAAGCAGCTGATCACCAGAGGGCCCCCAATGGAGTAAACGGGGGAAAACTATTTAACATTTTAAAGAAATCTATGAATATGATATTATCTAAATAGTGTTGATCTTGAGTTATTTGGTTTATTTTGGAGTTAATTTAGTGCACATTTGCACATCTGTTTTAAGTAGTAAAAAAACCAAAGTCAATAAACTGGTTTACTTGTTTAATTCAACTTCAGTATCACCACACATTTGGCACTTTTCCACTATGCAGTTCCAGCACAGCTCGGCACAGTATGGCTCGAGTCTACCTGGTTTGATATCGGGCATGAAGTTTTCCATTACTGTATTTCCTCCTCGACATGGGCAGGGTCGTCATAGCACGGCGGCACAAAACTGCAGTGACTTTGTTTTCAGTGCGACACAAACACACAATGCAGTTCTTTTCGACGTACTGAATCATTAGAATCAGTTCATTAAAAAGATTAGTAAGTATTTTCTGCATGACCGGAGCACAGACTCTGTCTGACACAGTCAGCGAACTGAAATACGGCTGAACGGGTCATGATTCGGCTCACGATCGCTGGCTTTCAGCAGTGCTGTCGCTAAACACACCAGACCTCTCTGTTAAATATTGAGATTTAAGGAATTTTCTCATTAAATGTTGGAGATTAATGCATTTTTTAAGACACTATGAATAATCAGTGGCCAAGACATCACGTTTAGTATTAGCTCAGCTCACGAGGAACCTCGCCAGAGCAGGTACTATAAAAGTACCAAGTACCAGGTACTATCGCTAGTGGGAAAGCAAAAAAAAAAAAAAAACATGTTGAGTCAAGCCATGCTGAGCTGTGCTGGAACTGTGTCGTGGAGAAGCACCATTAGTGCTGCACTTTCAATACTAAAGTGCAAATTAACATTTTTGTGATTTTACTGCCCGCTCAGGTTAAAAAAAACAATAGTTACATTGGTTTCATATAAACAGCACAACTGTAATTAATGCAGTTTACAGTGTTAGATTTGTATCAATCATAGTGGAGCACAGGCTACTCCAAGGTGGTGGGAGGGGGGCTTCATATGAAATCAAAATCAGCTTTGGGCTCTATTAATGCTTGGGCCGGCCCTGTTTTCACCACTGGAAACAGCTCAGCAAGTGAAGACACTCATGTTGTTGAAGAAGAGTGATCTGTCAGCCAAAGCCCCTGGTCTCATAAAGTCTCTTGTCATTGTTTACCTTCACAAATGTGAGATATGTTTTATTCTTTATTATCATGCTGCTTTTTTCCTTGACTGGTGAGAAAGCAATTAAATAAGGCCAAGTTTTCAAGTAGCTCCATTAAAAAAAAAAAGATAATATCTTTATTATTTTTTTTGGTTGAATCCCCACAACAAGCTACTTCTCTTCTAAATAAACTGGACTATCCTATTAGTTGTTTAAAAAAGAAAGATTTTTTTAAATAAAAAAATAAACAAAAAAGAAAGAAAGAAAGAAAGAAAGAAAGAAAGAAAGAAAGAAAGAAAGAAAGAAAGAAAGATTTTACTACAACGACAGAATTGATTGCTTTTAAAATAAAAATGCTGATCAGACAATCTTTCATCGTGTTTTCTCCACTGACAGGATTTGCATAACGAGGATTGTCATCCACTGACAAAGTCACTGGTTGGAGGGAAAGCATGTTTAGCCAGTTTAGGTTAAACTTGTAAAGTTGGCTTTGGTGTTGATTTAGTTTTTTATTACAAATCCATCAAATACTGTATAGCAAGGTAATATGTGCCTGAGGTATAAATACCAAGGTCATAGCATAGAATCAAAGTTTTTGCCTCCATGCAAAAACAGTAACATTAAGTGAGATTTTGGCCAAACTTGGGTATCAGCCTTCACAACACAGACAAATTACAGAGATCAGTCAAACATGGCAACCATTGACCTGACTCGCTACATCTTGTGAACTTGCCTGATCGTCATAAATCTTGGTGGGTAGTTTACTTTGGTCAATCTGCACAACATAAAACAGGCGAGGGGTCACACAGTGGAACACATGGCTAGCACTGTTGCCTCACAGAAGGAAGGTTCACTGTCCCAGTCCGGGCCTTTCTGTATGGGGTTTGCATGTTTTCCCTGTGTTTGTGTGCCTTTCCTCCCATGAGTCTAAAAACATGCTGAAGTTAATTGGACACTAAAATGAGTGAATAGTTGTTTGTCTCTATATGTTTGCCCTGCGATGGACTGGTGACCTGGGATCAGCTGGGTGTGGAACCAGCAGCCTCATGTGGGGGATAGAGTGACAGACAATGGATGGATGGAAGACAATTCGAAGGAATATTGGGGCAGATGAGAAACCAAACAAAGTGTATAGAAAATTAACTACATAAGAATAAATAAACAACATTACCTGGAACTATCTTTAACATTAAACATCAATATCAGGCCTTGGTCCAAATTAGGCCAACTGTCACTTTCAGGCTGAACTGAAGGGGGCGCTGCACCATTAATAATTAATATAAATAATTGTGATCCCACTCATAGCCCAGATATTCATTAAAAAAAAAATCATAAAAATTCATAAAAATTCATAAAAATTGGAATGTTTAAGGGCTAAAGTCTGAAGTACCACACTGATTGGTACAAGTAGGTCATATATCATATCATGACCTCCATGTTTCTCCATGAAGCCTGGTCGTTACAGGCTTTTGCAGAACTCGATGACGAGCTGACCGTTTGAATCAGGTGTGTTGGAGCAGGAAAACACCTACAACATGCAGGACCAGGACTGAGGAACCCTGCCTTATTTGTAGTTGAAAGCCCACCACTAAAGGACAGGCAGGGCTGACAAGACAATTGTAGATATGTGGCAATTATACCACCAGGGGGCGCCACACCTCAAGAGACAGAATCCTGGTATTACTTGCAGTTGGTGTTCAACAAAGCAGGATACAACAGGGAACCGGCTTCTCTCACAGCAGACATTTTAACACATTTATGTAGGAAAAGCACAGGTGTAACCGATAACCAGAACAGTGTCTCTGTTCAGTTCCTGTGAGTCAGGGCACCGTGACAGCAAGACAGCCGGCTCTCTGACACGGAGGAAGCTAAATGGAACCCAGCCATCATTCATTTGATTATTTACACCTGTGCTTTTACTGTGACCGGCCAAAATTGCTGCCATGAAAGGGGCTGTGGAGAAATCATTATCCCTCTGTCACGATATGACATTTCAAACCAAGAACAAAAAGCTTGCGTGTGTGTTATGAGGCTGCACTCTTGCTGGTTTTATGGATATTTACAGAAATGTGTATAAAACCGGACATAAACAAGAACATTCACTTGTGAGTCACCCAGAGACTGGCTTCTTTATCACAAAGCATACAATGAGTGATGTATGTAATTGTTCCTACGCATGACATTGAATTTTAGTTTTGCTACTGGATTAGTGCAGACAGTTCTTCATTTCATGTCAGCTTCCATTTAAAGAATGAATGCAATTTGGGAAGACACAAACACAGAATTGGAGAATTAAATTGAAAGGCTGCCCATTCACTTTGAATGGGGCTGCATCACATGTTGCCGAACTGCACTGCGGTTCTATTGCTTGTAGGGAACATAAAGAAATTGTATGAACTACATTCCAGAGGATATTTTTCACATCTGAACAAATATTAAGTTTATCCTATCCAGCAAGCCAATTATGGATGCAGCGGTGGATTTAAAACTAGATTTTCTCTGTTGACTTTGGTGTGGGAAGTGAATGGTATCAAAGCTACACAAACTTCAGTCTCAAGTCTGTTTGTCCATCCAAACAGGGCAGTGAGCATCATCATCAGGACACCATAAAACTCACAAAAACACACCACTTTGCAATGTAAGAACACCCACCCAACGATCGCACCGTGACCTGTGTTATCGATCTTGTCTCCTCCACCTACGCGAAACACGAACACTTTGCCACTTTAGCAATTTTAATGAATCAAGTGTAAAACAATCTGCCAAAACATAACATTCAAACAATTTTGGAATGCAGAAGAGTTAAAAAAAAAGTTCAGTGGCTAAAATCTGTGTTTCCTTGTGTCCCCATGTTTTCACTGAGTGTGTTCCCCGCATGTCTGATGCAGGTTCTGGCACAGGGGATGCACACAGCACAGTCAGCTGTTGACTGTGTGTCAGTAACTCAACTTTAACACGAAACAAGACACTGACAACATAACAATGGGCTATAAGTCCTTCACGGTCTTCTGGGCTCCACATGCGAGCAGAGCAGCAACTGCCACTAGTATATGCAATATGCTAAACGTCTCCGCTGTCACTTCATGACAACAAACCTTTGCTACACTTTAGACAACAACAGACTGTGCTATGGTACTTAACATGACAGACCTATCGATTTACAACCGGCAGACGCACTCCATGAGGATGGCGATGATCAAGTAAATAAGTGTAAGTCATCATCCAAGCCATTTATGAGCAGCCTCTTTTGAGAGGAGCACAGAGAAAAATACTGGATGACCCATCCCATTACCTTCACTCTGAGAATGAGCTTTTGCCATCTGGCAGAAAACGCAGAGAAACCAAAATGTAAACAAAATCACTTTAAATAAATCTTTCAGCCCTTTTTTTCGTCAGCATATTAAACTAGATATCTGCCATAGACACAAAGAGCTGTAGGCACAATATGCTGTTCATTTATGTGCAATGCTATCTTGAGTGCGTTAGGAGAGTCTGCAATATTGAGATAAGTGCAATATGTGCAAAATATGGTCATATGCAATGTTGGCAGCCGCATAATTATAATATGATTTTATTTCAATCTCTCTTAGCACAAAATTAATTTCCTCATGGGGAGAAGAAAGTGTATCATGTCATACTAACTTTTTTATTATTATTATACATTTCGTTGAGTCTTGGCATTTTAGGCAGAATTTGTTCAGTACAGCACACTTTCTTCCAAACCCAAAGACAAAAATGAGAATTATTTTGGAATGATTTGACTCAGAGATAAATTTGGAGGTGCTTCACTGTCATAAAAGCCTCAGTCAGCATTATGTAATGCCTTTAAAGCCCCAGTCTGCTATATGCCAGGTTTCCACAGGGTGGAGAACACACACTTTACACACACAGGGTTTGCTGTGATGGCCAACATATCAGCCCACACTGCTTCTTTGAGCTGCATGAGCTCTTGCCCAATCAGGTTTAAAATAGCTCTGCTCTCTCTCACTCTCTCTCTCTTCTTTACTGTGATATTTGTGAGAGTTTTTTATATAACCTCCTGATCTTCTCTTCCTCTTCATCACATTTGTATCCCATTCCTCCTGTTTTTAATCTGTTTAACAACATAACAAATGGTAGAACAGCTTTTATGGCAAAGGTAGCTCTGCTGTACTTTACCCTTAAACAGACAGACGAACATTCAAATCCCTGTTAGCCGCGTGTTGGTTTTGCATCAGTGCCACGTGGATCACATGTTGCCATTGTACATTTCTGTAACTGCAATCTCATTTTACCTCAGCCAAAACGAGGGTGCTTATTTACATGTCTACAAGCCAGAGCCGGCCCAAAGCATAAGCAAACTCAGCAGCCAATTGAATGTGGAGAAAAAACAAAACAAAAAACATTGTAACATGTTATTAAGATCTAGATATCTTTAGTGCACATTTTTACCTGTTCTGAGTTTTAATAAGTCATGAAACTGGTTTACTTGTTTAATTTAAGTTCAGTATCACCACACTTGGTGTTTAACTTTGAGTATGAAATTTCAATTTAAAACTCGGCCACTTTTGTGATTTTACTGCCCTCTAAGATTAAAAAAACAAAACAAAACATGAATGACATGGTTACACCATGGTTTGGTGTAAATAACACAGATATAGTTAATGCAGTTTATAGAATTACAATTGTATCAGTAATAGTCAAGCACCCAGGATCAAATCAAATTCAGCTTAGGGTCCCATGAAGGCTTCATGCTTCAGGCACATTAACATGCCAGTGTTTTAATCATCTGTGGTGCTTTTGGCTCATGTGAGGGCGATGCTCTCCCCAGGCTTTAACTCTGCTGGTTCCTTTTCTAGAGTTGCAAACTAATGTAGGCTGTGTGGTTCCTCACCTGCCATTGGACCCAGTGGGAGGACATTTTGTGTGGACAGGATCATGACTGGTGTGGTGCTGGTGATCCCACCCAGTGAAAAAGAAAACCACAAGAAGACCTTTCTTCAATCCAACCGCAAGCCTCTCAGATTAAAGCGCTTTAATAAAAGAAATTGGGCACAGGTTTTTCATTAGTTGGAAAAAATGACTTTATATAGCTTCTATATCTATATTTAGAAATACCCGAGTAGTTTTTTTTTCTCCCCCTTAAGTTGAATAGGGTTCTTTTAGGCAGGCTGACTTTGTCTCACTGAATTTCTTTAGATAACATTACTTTAGCTCTATCTTTTGAAGAGTCCCCTATTAATTTTATATATATATATATATATATTTTTTTTTTTTTTTGTGCTGAACAACATCCACTGCCTGTTTTCCTTTAGTTAAGCCACAATTTATTTTTGTAATTCAAACCTTTTCACTTCTTTGTTGAACACATTTCAGTGTTATTATGTTGCTTCCTTTTCCTCTTATGAGCTGGATCATAACAGTGATGACCATTTAACCATTTCCTGGTTATGACGTGGTTAGGTTTACACACAAAAAGCATCTGGTTCAGGCGATCATGTCTTTTATTCATAGCATATCCTTTATCCAATATCTTTTCCATAAATAGACTCAATGTTGCAGGGTAAAAAAAAAAAAAAAAAAGCCAGTAGGATGATGTCATCATATAACACCATAAAATCCATTAAAACTCACCTCATCGCAGTGCCAAAACACCCGTGGGTAACACTGGTCTCTGTGTTACACGTCACCGTCAGCACCTCCACTGAACCATCGTGGTCAGTCACAACAGAAATCTAAGCATCTTCAGCTCTGCTACCTCCAAACTATGCAGCTGCTCAGGCGCACATATCTTTATACTGTATTTAGATTATTAATTACCACACATTGTGCTTCACTCTGAATACAAACACAATTATATATAATGCACTTTACAGTGTTACATTTGAACCAGTAATAATCAAGCGCTGGCTACTCCAATGTGGGGGATGGGGCCCAAAATCAAAGTCTGCTTAGAGCCCCATAAAGGCTTGGGTCGGCCCTGGTGATTATATTATTTCAACAAAATTAAATGTCTGCTTTTCCATAGTCATCCCATGATACAAATGCAACAAACCAACATTACTGTGGAAGCCACCAGCTCTCAAAGTAACTTTGAAACATGATTTGTCAAATCATGTACATTTTCTGTAAATAAATAAATTAATTAAAAACTAAATCTGGAACTCTTATCTTATCTTATCTTAACCAATTCTGTGATCAGCTAGTTAGCGTCGTTTCAGTCACCTGTGAACATCCATGTCAGCAGATATCAAAATGTGTCTTTTCCCTTTCCACCATTTTTCATTCGTCTTCTACAGGGCCGACGGAGCCAATCCCAGCTGTCAGAACAGGAGGTCACACCCTGGCCAGGTCACCAGTCCATCACAGGACAGCCAGCACACAGAGACAGACGACCATTCACTCACACATTCACACCTGTGTCCAGTTAACCTCTGCATGTCTGTGGACTGTGGGAGGAAACTGGAGAAAACCCACGCACACACAGAGGGAACATATACACTGATATGAACCAGCAACCTTTTTGCTATGAGGCAACAGTTCTACCAACGTGCCCCACTGTGTGCCCAACCCCCCTCCACCCCATCATTATTGGCCATCAAATTGATCTTACATAACTGATATTATCATAATTCTAATAATCATTATTATTAGTTGTTTGCCCTATTTAGCAAGGCAAATGTTCTGTACGGTGTAATTAAATAAATAAAATTTGATTGCTAAGTTGCTGTAGCTGCAGACAGCGATAACAGCATATTATCTTACAGTGTGCAGCTGTACAGCCTTAGATACAACCTTGAATCTGAATGCATTCCACTTTATATTCTTACATTCTTGTGTGTGTGTGTGTGTGTGTGTGTGCTGAGATTCTGCAGCTCATTTCGTCCTCCTCTCTTCACACATGCAGTGCATACAAACAGCTAGCACCCACACAGAACAGCACACACACACACACACACACAATAAAAAAGCTATCAGGCATCCACCCACATGCGCGCCCGCACACACACACACACACACACAGTGAAAACAAGAAGAAAGACACCTAACTGAGACAGTGGCGGAGAGAGAGAGAGAGAGAGAGACAGTGAGGGACAGAAGAGTTACATAACTCTGTTTATTCTGCTCTAGACTCCATCTGTTAACAGTGACGTCTACAGTATATGAAAGATGAAGACAGTATAGTCCAAAGAGCAACACTGGACTCAGTTATTTGTCCAGTTTGTCAGTAGGTGAGCCTTAAAGTCAAAAGTGTGTCCATGGTCACTGCAGAAACACAATGCCGTCACCAGGTTTTCAGTGGGAAGATGAAAAGTGTTTTTATGACACTGTGTTTATGTCTTTTGTTCCAAAGAAACAACCCACGGTGATGACAATTATTGGTTTGTGAATTACCGCCGTGAAGCCACTGAGTCTAGTATTTTGGTCAGCAGCATGTTTGAAACTCTACGCAGCCACATTTGGAAGAGCAGAGGTGAGGGACTGAACACCCTTCTACACCTGCAACCAGGCACCTAATGGATGATTCTCCCTGTCAGTCATTACCCCACTTCATTCAACAGCTTCAGAGTCATTGTGATGGGTAAATTGTTGCATGATTCCCTGCAATTCTCTGTTAGCGGAAAACCAGCCTTGCAAGATCTGGGCCGCTGACCCAGAGTCCTCAGAATCAGGAGGTCTCATGAGAAACACAAATTACTTCACAGCACCACACACACACACACACACACACACAGACACGCACACACACACTCCTGCCTCAAAGACAGTAGTGGGGATGAAAGCCATTCAGACAATGGAGGAGTGTTAAGAAACGACGTGTGAGAATGAGGCATTGAAATTCCTGCTCCAGTCTGCAGGGGCAGTGCTGGGTAGGCTCTTTAACACTCACACACATCCAGGTCCCCACTTGGCAAAAATTAAAAAAATTCACCTGTGTGTCTGAGACATCATTTTAGCATGTTTTAAAGCATGACCAAGAGGGGACCTAAAAAAATGTCCCCTATTGGCAGGGAGGTCCCCTCTTGGTCAATGTGGTACGACACCAAAGTCCCCTGTTGGATAGGTTAACGAGTACACGCACACACTAGCCAGTTATCAGCTGTAAGATCAAGGCAGCAACATCATTATTTAAGATGTTCATCGTGGCAGAGATGGTGAAAAAGAAGCAGAGAGAACAGCAGTCAGAGGAAACGACTGCCTGACCGAGCGAGGGGCCACCCACCAGTAAACATCAGAGTGTCTTTTTTTGAATGGCGAGAATTGAAAAACAGGCACCGTCATGGACATGAATCCACGGCTTGTGTTCTCTGTTGAGGTTTTTACAACAATGGATGGATGTTTATGGTGGTGTCATAAAAATACGTACTCTGAAACTGTTGGAGGAGCTCTGTAGAGGAAAAAGGCAAAAAAAAAAAAGCAACCAGTTCTGCTTTAAGGTTTATGTAGCCATGTTTCCATGGAGAGGGTACGGATTTATAGCATTTCCATTAGGAATAGTACCAAAATAACCAGCCCCAATCGTTCCATTCTTTGGCACCCTGCCCTTGACACCAGAGTAAAATTGTCAGCTGATTGGGCGACAGATAAACATTAGTGTCATACAAAGCTTAACGTCTTGTTGAGACAAACAGCCACAAACTGAGGAGGGGAAAAAGTGCTGCTGGATGTCCTCCATCATTGTCTGTTGTGTCTCACCAGTACACCATCACAGCACGCAGCCATCAGGTACAGCCCACACCCCGCTCCCACCAAGTAAAGGTACTGTTATCATTTGAAACGCAAGCCTGACCCAGGGCTTTACCGTACCAAACTGAACCATAACATAATGGAAACACAGCACATTTGGCACTAAATGAGACCAGAGCTCTGCTAACTAGATTATTTATTACTATATTTAATAAATCTTAGATGATTCACTGTGTGTACTCGCTGGATATTGAATCTCGTACATCATATGTTGGGGTGATGATATGTATCATGTTGATGGCACAGATACTTTTTACACATATACTGTTCCAAATACAAAAATAAAGCTTTGAAAACTTGGTTATTTAAAGCGTCTTGGTCAGTATATCATTAAATATGTGGAATCAAACTTTGCATTTAGTAGATTCTTTGGTCTTCACACAATATTGATCACTGTCTCAGGACACAATGGTGATATAAGTTTGCATTCCTGTTTCTTTTTATACTGCTGTATCCCCTGATTATGTCATTGTGTATAGCTATCATTGTAATTATTTAAATTATTATTAATATTTTCATGATTTGCTTTTCCTTACTGTCTGAATTATTTGTGTCTATTATTTTGACTTGTATTCACTCACACAGGCAATTTTCTTATTCTTTTTTGTGTGAATAAAACAAATAAAAAAAAAATAAAAGAGGACATCATGCTGCATTAAAGACCACCATTCAGCAAAAATGTTTACTTATGTAAAAAATAAAGTGAGATATTGGCCAATTTTCTTTTGAAACCAGGTTACTACACCCAGTGTTTTATAGAGAATGATCCATTTTTCTTTGATAGTGCCGATAAATCATAATGAATATGGCCAAATATGAACAACAACAGTGTCCATGTGTGAGTGAGGCGGCAGCTCAGAGCAGGAGCACCTCTTCCACTTATGACTGCTCTGTCACATGAGTTGTTTTTATTTAAAATGATATTGTGCACAGCGGCTCTTATCTACTGTAGTGAGTGGGGAAGTGAGTGTTTGTGTCCTTTGTTTTGCCTTGAATACTACATGCATGATAACTGAGCTGAAACAAATCTGAAGCAAAATGTACATCTAATGTTCAATAAAAACCATTTAAACGAACACCGAAGACAGTGATACATAGTGTTGTGTATATTCTTTGTGGGGGAAAAAAAGTCACTCATTGCTGTTGGGGATTGATTATTATTGCTTTGGTTGGTGCATCACAAACAGTCTGTTTTTATTTGGGATATTCTGGGAAGCACTGTGGCAAGTTTATCTCTGAAGTTTGCTCTGTTGTCATGGAGATAGTTCAGCAGTTGCTGTGATTTGACCAACATAAAATTCTTACACTACTGTTGCAAGCTCAGCTGGTTTTAATTTGATAAATGAATCCATCCAATCAGAATGATTATATTGCCAAATTGGAACCGCTGAAAGTCTCTTTTATGGTTGAAGGAAAAAGGAGGAGCTTGGTATAACATCCTGTTACGAGCACCATCAGAAAATGTTTATGTGGGTTGTTGTTGGCCTGAGGGACCATGTCCACTTACATAGTTGGTCATGTGACAGCTTTTTAACATTATATATTACACAGAAATGCTCAAAACAGGAAGTGATGGTCAATGTATACAAGAGAAAATTTAAAATACCTGGTGAACATGAGGAGCAGGAACAAGAAACCAGACTGAAGAGACTGGTGATTACAGAGACAGGAATCACTGATCACAGGTGAAACACGTCAGGGCGGAGTAAACAATCACACTTGAGGGAAACCAGATGACAGGAAGCAGCTCCAGAGAAATCACAAAATAAAAAAGGAAACTAATAGGACACAAGTAAATAAACGCCAAAAGACTAACCAATACGCATTAAAACATCTTGTTTCATAGTATTTCATGACAAGGACGATAATTCCTTCAATTAAGAATAGAAGAGAATAATTAAATGTACAGTGCTTTATTAAATAGCTGATGTGCTTGACCATGACCTCCATCGTTTCCTGGCATGCTGGGAAAGAAAGGGTTAATCGAGGAGTCCTCTGTTTGTCTCATTCTGCAGCTTCACCGATAGATGTCACTAATTCTTTAAAGGGAGAATAAACCAGCTTTATTCTTAAAGGTCACTACGATGATATTTTTTCCCCTTACTCAGCTCAAGTTTGGCCGGTAAAAGAAATAACACTGACTACATCAGTTCCAAATAATTATATGGGCATGTAAAGTGTTCATAGATTAACAATACATTTCATACCTTGAGATTTATCAGTGATACAGATTTCTCATGCGGCTGGTTTAAAGAGATGACTTCAAAAAGAAATGTTGTCTTCTATATTTTCAAAAAAGTTTGCTCAAATGAGTAAAAAAAAGTTATAAGAAATGTGGTGTAATTTTTTTTTTTTTTTTTTTTTTTTTTTACAGAATGTAGCAAACAGACTGTGTCATCTGCGCCAGTAAATCACCACAGTCCCTGCGGTGGTTGTGGAACTGGCACAAAGATTAACTATTCATAATGCTAGTCTCTCTCGCTCTCTCTTTCTTTGGCCTGATTCAAAGTGCTCTAATTAATCAGCCTTAAATAGATGGACAGACCTACATTAGTGACACAAGTCCTGATACACCATGTACTGTTTAATACAAAGATGACACAGTTTTGTTTGTTTGTGCGAGTGTGAATGATAGCCGTGATTCCAGAATTCTGATCTTACATGATCACACATTATGGCACACTAACATATTCGAGAATTAACAATCTGAAATTTGCAGATTTAAAACATGAATTCACCTCAGTCTTGTGGAACTGTGACATAAGACTCTAGACTCTTAATTGGCCCATGATTCTGAAAATGTGACACATCTTTCTGACACTCTAGAATTCTAACCTGTTGTGACAGCACATTTCAGAATTGTTGTGCATTTCTAGTGGTCTAAACGTATGTGACACATATTTTCACCAATTAGTATTCTAAAGTCTGTGCATGAATCAACATTCTGGAAACGTGAAATTCCAACCAATTAAACACAACATCTGCTACATGACTCAGTGTTCTGGAACTGTGACTTAACCCGGCCAGCATGTCCATGTGGGCTCCATAAGGGTTCGTATATAGGGGCTGACAATATGGGTCCCAAATGGGTTGTCTATGGTGGCCCCACCCATGTTTGCCCACATGGGCTTCCTATTAAGCTGGACCCATGTTACTGAAACCACATGGGACATTTGCTGACCTCAAACCCATGTCTGCTTAGTTAGTACCCATGTAGCCTGGAAAAGGTACGAAGTAGGCAAACACGGGTGGGGTCACCATGGAAACCATGGACAAACCCATTTAGGACCCATATTGTTAGCCCATATATAAACCTTATGGGGCCCACATGAACTGTCATGTATGTTTTCAGTGTCCTAACTGTAAAATGCCTAATTTTCTAGAATTGTAACATACTATCCTAGAATTCTAACTCTACGTGCCACAACATCTAACCGTATGCGACCCCACCATTCTGGAACTGTGATGTTTAAAATTTTAGAATCCTAACCTAACAGACACAGCATTTCATGTCATTCTAGATTTTCTGGAACTGTGACGTACCATTCTGGAATTCCAACCTTATGGACACATGTATTTTGTGTGAAACCCAATGTTCTGGAACTGTGTCAACACGTCCGAGGATTCTAACACAATGATGTATCATTCTAGTATTCTCCCTGAATATGACCGACATTTTCAGGAACTGTGACATAACATTCTAACTGCATGTGATTCAATGTTCTGGAACTCACTCCATCCATCCACGCAATGTTTTGGACTATAGAGTACCTGGAGAAAATGTGAGGATTGTGAACCTGGGTCTTTTTACTGCAAGGAAACAGCGCTAACCACTAATCCGCCGTGTGACCCCTCATTCTGGAACCGTGATGTAAAAATCTCGAATCTTAATCTAACTGACATAACATTTCAGAACTTTGATGTATCATTATTCTGTTAGAGTCTGAACATGACTCACATTTTCCAGAATTCAACCTCGTGTGAAACAACATCTAGAATCCTAACTGCGTGCGACCCAATGGTCTAGAGTTGAGACGAACAGAACTATGATGAATTATATTTCGTATTCTAACTGAACATGACCCAAATTTAGCCGGAACCTTGCTGCGACACAACATTGAGAGACCAAACTGTAACTGGGACTAGCTAGTATTCTAGAATTCTAATAGTCATTTATTCCTTGTTAAAGGTTGCAACTCATGGGGTCCTGGAATTAATCCCAGCTGACATAGGGCAAAAGATAGACAGGTCACCAGTTCATCACAGCGGAGAACTGTAATATTACATGACAAAATATTTTGGAACTGTGATTTATCATTCTACAAATTTAACTGATCGTGACCTTACATGGCATGACATCTAGTTTTCTAACTGTACTGCTTTTAACATTCCACAATTCTCCCCTGACATGTGCCAATATTCAAACACTTGAGATGTACTTGACTTTTAAAATGTACAAATATTTCCCATGGATTGCAGAAAACTAAAACACTTTTTTTTTCTGGGAGACCAGACTGCTGTCAGTCTGTTAGACAGATTGTAAAAAGCCAATGTATTAACCAATGATTATAACACAAAGGTATTAAATCCAACACTACAGTGTACACCGTTTTTTTTTAAATAAAAAAAAAATCATTTATTTTGGTGAGCCAACATTAGAGAATGGAAGCATCATATCTGTAAGCACTGATGTAATACCATGCAAAGTGTGGAAAAGAATTAACAGAGACGAGACAAACCAAGAGGCGCAATGAGTCACAATGAGTCAGACGCCACCATTGAGTCAAATTTTTATTTGCAACTTAATGCATTTTAGCAAGTTTTAGGAATACAGCACACAATAAATTTCACATAAATCATCTATTTCCACTAAAAACTTCAGATCTCAGATCTTGGTTTCTAATCACCACTAAGCTTAAAGTGACCAGAGTTAACATGAACAGCAAAATATTAAATATTATGCATATGGCCTGATATAACTGGGTTTTACAAAAGCCAGTGTAAGATGTGTAATGTCATTTATTCTAATATATCACAGTGAAACTAGATGTTTAGCCACAGTTGAATGCCAGCGAAAATTAAATATTACATTATTGAAAAAAATAGTACACATAACTACAATCTGGCTCGTCCTCATGGCCTGTGAGGTTTATGAGCTTTGAAGTGGACTTACTGGTCCAAGCAGACATGTAAAGCAGCAGGCTTAGAAAATATACTATTCAAATAGAAAACAGGTTTTCAAGGGCCACTTGAAAATCTCACACAGGTGACTTTTAAGAAACAGCCTTTACAAATGATACATAGTATAGTAGTAGAGTACACAAAGTCCGACAGTGTGAAAACACGGACAGGTTGTTCAGGCAGTTTAGAATCTGTCCAATTTCTCCATCAGTAAACCTTCCTCTTCAAATAAACAGCACGGCTCTCCATGCATGAGCGTGTTAGGAGTCACAGAGGAGTGGGAAATTGGCTCATATAGTAAGTATAGAGCCTGTAAAAATGATGGCGCTAATAACAAAAACATCCTCTCAATCTGTATTTATATTGCTCATACATATAGATTAAATGTAAGTGGAATTATATGCCCAAACTAGAAGAGCTCATTCATTTATGTTCCCTGGGTTTGTCGTCTGTTTACTGCCTCTTTAAGGCAAACAGTGACATTTTCTTCTCGCTTTACCTCCATCAATCATGATGTGAAACGCATCACTCTGTGTCACCACAGACACGGAAGCAGAACACTGGCATACTGGGAAACACAGAGAGAGAGTCATGCCGAGCTGATAGACTGAAGGAGCATTCTGACAATGGTGCGAATGTAACGGACATGCATTTGTAGCGAAAAGTTCCACACCGAAGATTGAACCGTAGAGTGGTTAAGTTAATTTAAACTTACATTTGCTGTTTAGATTAGTGATGTTATACTCTTTCATTATGTAACGTGCACTTGTTTATAACCTTCAGGTGGCCAAACACTGCATCTTGCTCATCTCTTGAGAGTGTATCTCCGTGGTTCGACCACCGTATGTATTTCGAAGGAATCCATTCCTAAAAAAACTTGGTGTTAAAGCAACACAATGCGAGATTTGCTCTTGGTTTCCCTCACATTTGGTAAAACGTATTTGTTTGTTTCAACCCAAAACCAGAGGTTACATACTGCCACTGCAGGCGATGCAGACCTGCTGGCAGAGGTGACATTCACCCTGTGGTGAGTTAATGAGTCATCAAAATAATCTTGGAGACATTATTTGAAGGTTAAAATCCAACATTGTGTCACTTTAAATTTAATTACCACATGTCAACAGATGAAAAGAGTCAAGTTAAGCCCGTTAAGCGGATAATTGGCCAGATTTCAGTCCCTTACTCATGGGGGCCTTCTGATTTGAACAGATTATCTGGCCAAATTATCCTGTAGTGTGAAGGATTAACAGCAATTATAATGTTATCAGATGCATCTGAGTCTACATGTTTGATATTTTTGACTTGAATAGTGACTGGGGGTGTGAGCAGAACCCAGCAATAACCAATGAGAGTGAGTTGACTAGGAAAGAATGTAGCGTCTCCTGAGCCTGGTGGACAGTGTGGATTTATGGAAACAGTATGACTGCTTGTTACATATCACCACGAAACAGAGAACTGACTGACAACGACAATTTGCATCTATGTCTGTCTAAGTTTTGGCGAGACCCAAAATCCTTGGAATCATTAGATTAAACGCCATCAGATCGTCCAGTCTGTGCTTTCTGAAGATTAAAACATCGAAAATTGTCTCCAAAGTTTGTTGTGTCTGTGATCTCCCACATTTTTAAAATCAAGTCAGATTTGAAAATCAGAATGCAACTGATTAATATAGCCAAAATGTCTTCCTGACATGGCTAAGAAATATAACCAGTAGCCAGACGCTGTGGTCATTTTAACCCTTCACCGGTCATTAGATCAGCCATGAATAGCACTGGCCTCCAAAGACATGAGCGCAAAAAAAAAAGAGCTTCACCTTTGAAATGGTAGATTCACTAATGAAGCACTTAATTCCTCCCAGGATGTGCAAGTACATCAGTGCTGTAGAGCGCCAGAAATAAACCCATCTCTGAATCTGCCAGGTGATTCAGGGATCTACCAAATCCTGCTGGTTTACACAAAGCATCATCATCGTGCATAAGGACAGGTGGAGAGTTTAAAGCTGCACAGACGGTGCGAAGAACAACACCCACCAATCTCCGATTCAAGTGGCAATTCAGCAGGAACAGGAATTATTATATTATTGCATGAATGACAAGACTCTGTAAACCTTCCATTTCTCCTTTGTCCTATTTGCAATAGGGTATAGGGTACTGCGCACTCTTACAAAGGTGACACATGTATCATTTGTAACATCAGGTCATGATTAACACATTCATTTTTGAGACACAAGTATTTATAATAACCTGACACCAGGACCACTGCTGGGATGACTCTGCCACTCTTTTACATAATGCATGTTTCCACCAAGTGGAACAGTTTGGTTTGGTACTGTATGGTCCCCTTCTTTTTCAGTTTCCATTAGAAAGAGTACCAAAATAACTGTCCCCTACCATTCCATTCTTTGGCACAGCCCTCATCCGGCCTACCAAGTAAAGGTACTGTTCTCAGTTAAAACACAAGCCTGACCCAGGGCTTTACCATTCCAAAATGAACCGTACCATGATGGAAACTCAGCTATTATGTGCCTCCCACTTATATTTGGAAGGAAAACTTCTACATTAGTCTTTTACATTCAGCACACTATGGGAAAAACAAAAAACAAAAACCAAAGCAAACCTGTTTGTCCTCTTCAGCATAACCAAAGATGATACAGCAGTGAGGAGATACCAGGCTGTGAGTCATCTCAGCAATGGCCGCATCGTTCAGGGCAAACACATCAACCTGCCTCACGACAAATTGAAAACACTGCCCGCGAAACCTCTGAACAAGCGTACGGCCACATTTACTGTACAACTGGTATTTAACTGTACAAATAAAATGAATCTTAAACACTACTCTACGCACCAAGCAGTCCGTAAAGGATTTTAATTAAATGTTACCACCGAAAACCACCTTCCATTATTTGTTCATGTTTGCACATTCACTGTTCAAAATATATTATAAATACACTAATAAAACTTCTGGTTATAAAATAAATTATTCACAGTAAAGTCAGTTTTTAAATTACATAGATGAAGCAGTAATATCAGGTATTAAAGTCATCATACAGTATAATATGGGGGGGGTTTGATCTTGTACATGGTTAACAAAATGTCAGAAATTCATCCTTTCAGCTTTAATCATAACAAATTCAACCATCCAGGCCTGAATTTTGTATATGAACAAATGTGAATAAAACTAATCTGTTTAAAGGAGTTTTCTCTTTGTATGTGTGTGTATATCCTGTAGAGTACATTTACTGTATCTATAAAAC
>JAFBJR010000050.1:4144382-4177980 GCA_016785285.1 Brachirus orientalis | reverse complement strand
TAGAATACTGTATGTGTATGTAACTAATTGACCCTGTCTTTCAAATATTCACTGTTGATTAAAACCTCATTAAGAATGAAACTGCATATCTTTCCTTCATTTTCTCTCAGTGTTTTTTTTTTATTTCCACATAATCTCAACCTGAAGTTCCTGTTTAGCCTGAGTCACACTAAACTCACAACTGAAACTGGTTCTATACGTTATATTGTTTAGGCTAATCCACAAAAGAAAATTCAACAATTAGTGAGTTTAAAGGAAGGCAAAGGCAGCGGCTAAACTTTAAAGTTCATAGGCAAAAAGAAAAAGCTGTAACTGCTGAAGTAGTTTCTACAAGTCAAGTTGTTTTCTACCTTGCAGCAACCAAATCAGCTTCAGGCCATGAAAGCTTTTCCCAAATGTTTGATCAAAACAAGGTCCTTCACTTGTCAACCTGAAGACGATGATGATGGTGAAGATGATGAGGACGATGAGGATGAAGGGGGAGGTCTATGCGTCTCACCTCCGTCCATTTCTGTAAACCTTGCAGATGACGTTGATGATGCCACATCCTTCTCTTTGTCTTTTCTGCTTCCTGTGCAGACGGACCTCTGGGTGGGTTTGAACTGCCATGTCACTTTCTTTGTCGTGGACGACTGCTCTACCGTTGTTGAGAGATTCACTGTTGTGGTGACAGGCTGAGTTGCCATGGGAATGCCTGGAGTTCCTTGTATGCAGGTGGTTACCCCGGTAACTGTTCTCGCTTTGCCATTGTTGTTTCTGTCATGCTCTGTGAAGAGCTCAGTCAGCACTTCAGGCTCGGTTGTTTCTCCAAACAAGTCCCAGTCTGGTTCAGTCGACAGCCGCTTGGGTCGTGACACTCCAGCAGATTTGTTTGCAGCGGCGCAGCTTCTGGAGGAGCGACTGGGGTCTGAGTCAGACAGGTCAGAGTCCCAGTCACTGTCTCCCGCCACTGAATCACAACCCAGCACTGACACATCAACAGGGCCAGAACCTGAACTCTCTGAGTCCGAATCCCTGGAAAAACATCACAGAGAATGAGTCAAATGAATTGAAGTGATATAAGAAAATTGTGTGTGTGGGTGGGTGTATGTGTTCCAGGTATTACTCATGTTGTGGGGACCTAAATCTGTTCACACCATCACATTATGGGAACTTGTCTTCCTTATTGGAACAAAAAGTAATTCCCCACATTGAAAATGATTACATTTTAAAGTGAGGACATGTTGAATGGTTGGGATGACATAGAATAGGTAAATGCTATGTCCTCTGAAGTCATGAAAACCAGACTGCAACAAAGAAGTATAATATATAACATATATATATATAATATACATAAGAGTTGGTATAAAAATATGAATATGTTGCCTCTTTAGGACTTTTCTGGTATAAACACTGACTTTGTCAGGACCAGTAGTCCACCTGGAAACCAAAACCTGGTACTAATGACTCAGAAAAAAAATAAGCATAAATCAACAAACTGTAACAGAAACAATACAATGTACTAGAGATGTTGTAAACAAACATAGTGCAAATGTACATACCTGCCACTGTAAGGTGTGTTTCCTGGAGGCCCCAGCAGGAGACAAGCAGGAGCAGCCAGATAGACAAAGCTGTCTGTGCACAGAAAATCCCCTTCCTCTGGCTTTTGTGGACCAAGCTGAGTCAGCTTAGCAGCCTGTTCTGGATTTGACCGGTCTAAATGTGTTGGCATGCTGCCTAAATGTGGTGTTATATTGTCAAGTCTTGTTTGTATTAAATCATGTTTTGTATCGAGGGTGGCAACGTCGGTCACTGAGGTGACTTCACCTTGGGAGGCACATCTTGCAGAAACAGCGAGGTAAACAAAGCTGTCCGATTGGACAAAGGGATCTAAGTCACCACAGTCCAGTCCAGAGCTTCTGATTGGTTTCTGATTAGGATCTAAAAAGTGTCTGACTACTCGTTTTGAGGGAGACAGAGCAAGAGGGGACTCAATTCCCTTGAGGGTGACTTTTTTCCTGGTTGGTATTTCTTTACTTTGTTGGTTATTATGAGCTGGAGACCCTTCAATAATTGCCTCCGCTGTTATCTTACCATCTTTCCTCCCATCCACACCTCTCCCCCTGTGTTCATCTCCCTCTCCACAGTCTGTTTGCTCTGCTTTACTAAATCCAGAGTCATCGTGCGACGTGTCGAGGAGTGATGGGTAGCACCACTGTAGCTCTGCACTCTCCTCCCTTCCCCATTCCTTTAAGCCTCCATCATCTGCGTCTTTCTCCAGTGACGTGCTGCTGCCTAAGTCCGAGCCACTGACTGGCTGGTCGCTGTCAGAGCCTGCGTCCTCCTGACTCTGATTGGATAAAGAGAGGAAGACACCACTGGAGTCGGACTCCAAAGTTATATTGGAGTCTGGAGAGCTGTCCTCCTTAGCCGAGCTAGAAAAAAATATAAGACAGTCACATGACTGTTACATTCCCATGTGTCTAGTCTCTAAGTTTTTTTCGAGTTTGACATCTGATGCTCTTTCTACTATTAGGCACCACGTCCTTCTATCAACGTTGTCATAACCTACTGATTTGATCAAAGCATACAGTTTATTTCTGTGTTTCAACCAAAAGTCCAAAGAAAACTGTTAAAACACACTCTGTGTATGCCTTGACTTGAACTGACTTTGGTCATAACTGCACCAGAGAGTCAGCCCTCACATGCACATGGTCTTACCTTGTGCCAACAGTGGACGTTCCAGTGCCTTGGCTTGTCCAGTCAACAGGAGGTCTGTCTTTGTCTGTGGCTGGTGAGGCCATAGCAGTGAGCTCCAGACTGACCTGAGATCGACTCCCCACTCCTGAAAAATGAAACAAGAGGATGATGAAATATCATCAATACATTTCTTCCTACTATTCATTCCTTCCCTCTTCTGGTGAAGCCAGTGTCTTAGATCCTAGCCATTGAAAAAGAAAAATCGTAAGGGTGATTCCCTGTCTTTATAAACCTATATAGTGTAGATCTAGACTTGTGTGTACCTTTCAACAATGAGGCAGATAAGGTTGTGTATTTCCTCACATAGGTTGTGTTACAGCACAGTCCTAATATTAATGAGGAAAAAAGGTAACCATGGTTACAATTATTAAATCGTACACTTTTGCAGGCCCTACACTTTTGCTGGCACTAATTATTTTGTGCTGTGTATAAATGAGGCAATTTACTGTCAACAACCCAGCCAAGAATTCACACACACAACAATTAAGGACAACCACTGAAATCTGGAAGCTATTCAGTATATACAGTTAACCGCCACTGCTGTATTACCTCATTACATAATGTAACAAACATTATTAATGTCAATTAATGGATTTTTCTGAAGCATGTTACATAATTCTAAGAGGCAACAAACAACTCATAAGTGCCCCTAGTGATTCCAGGTGGTATTATTGCTTGGTCACTGCCCTGTTTGGTCTAAAATTTAAATTCATGTCTCCATCTGTGAGGAGAATCCTGGAAGTTAGTTTGCAAAGATAAGCAGTAGGCAGTGCAAAGTCAGGGTCACCACAGAGGATCGATGACAGTGCAACTTATAGCCAAAAGGAAAGAAAATGGGCTTGTAACTGAAGGGTCGCCAGTTCAAATCCCAGGACAGGTCAAGGGATGGGGTGCCGCTGAGCAAGGCAGTAGAGAGATGCTGCTGAGGACACAGGTACATTTTCTCAGAGCAGACTGTTGAGGAAATGATCAACACCCATTTGAGGATAACAGAGAAGAGTTAAGAAATGTGCTGTGGAGTTTTTACAGATGTGTAAAATGTCAGAAGCAACAATATGCACTGGACAGTAACAACGCAGATTGCTTTGCATGAACAAAGAAACACAATATGTTTTGATGTATTAAATGTGAAAATCTGATTTGTGTTTGGGGTGAATGCAGGGTATTGAGGATTTCCAATAAGAAAAAAAATCTATATATTATTATTGCTATTATATTATTTCAGAAACCTACCTGCCAATAAAGCAACCTTCTCTCTCTGAGGCCCAGGATGTGTTTGGTACATGTCAGCTCTCTCCCTCTGTGGCTCCAATAGTGTGTTGTATAAATCCTGGTTGTCTCTGTGGGGCTGTGATAGGTCTAAGTGCTCCAGGTCCGAGTCCAACTCCCTTGCTCTCTTTTCTAATTCTGTAAGGCTGAGCTCTGAGGCAGCAGAGGAGGGAGGGTGGGATCCTCCAAAGCCAACTGGCGGTCGGAGCAGAGGCCAACGCTGCAGAGAGCCAGAGAAGGAGTCTGCATCACCGTCTCCTCCTTTGCCCCCTTTTTCCCAGCCGTCATCCCACAATGTGTTGACCATCTCAAGGACCGCATCCCAACTCTCTGAGCCCCCTTGATCTCCAAATGCCTCTCCTTCTCCTCCCTCCATTTCACCTTCTTTCTTTTGTAATTTAACCACCTCCAGCTCTTGTTCATGTTGCTCTTTTATCCCATCTTCTATACTGTCCAACTTGACAGACATTGTTTCAGCATCATTCTCCACTTTTGTTGATTTGGTTGCCATGGCTTGGACTTGTTGTTCATTCAGTCTCATTTCTTGCTTGATTTCCTCTACAAGTCCCTTACTGACTGTAACCTTCTCCTCAGCCACTTTGTCCTTTTTGTTTCTCTCTTCTCCCCCCTCCCCTTTCTTCTCTTCCTTACCAGTCCTCTCCTCCTTTTTCATCTTCTTACTGTTCTCTGCATTTTTCTCCTTGCTTCCCGATGTCCTGTGCTCATCCAATTCTCTGCAAACCCTCCAGTGCTCTAAGTTCTGCTCTTTCAAGGAGGCCCTGCCCACCAAACTGGCCACCTGTGCTGATTCCAAATTGGATGGCTCTTTAAGTGAGCATCGCCCCACAATACTTGTAGCATTTATTTTGCTTATTGGCAGGTTCTCTGAACGCAGGTGGAGAAGGGCTTGTGGTCTTCTTTTCTCTAAAGCTGAGAGGACAGAAGGGAGTGGGGGAAGAATAGGGAGGTTGTGGAGAGCCCCACCTTGCCTTACAGTCCTCTTTCTAACAATGATTCGGCGAGGCCAAGTTGATTCAATGCCGTCAGAGGGGGCTGGAGACTCAAGGTCTCCAAGCTCTCTGCTTATTTGTGGGCTGACCATGCCTGGTCGCAGCCCTGTAGCTGTGCCAGGTCGCGTCCTGGAACTCGACTTGGAAGATTTGGACTTCTGGGACCTGGAACCTTTCTTTTTATGGCTAGTTTCACTTTTTTCAATGTCGAGGGTTTTCTTATCAGACTGATTTGTAGGGGCAGTTTCAACCCTATGTTCAGTAACAGCTTTATCTGTAGTCTTAATGTTGTCCTGAGCTTCACTGACAATCACAGTCTCAACATTATTGGACCCTGTCTCATCCAAAACCACAGCTTCCTGCACTGTATCAGGCTTGGATGTCACCTTAACTTCTGTGTCAGGTTTAGCATCTACTTGGTTCTCTGCGTCATTAATAACTTGAGCATCAATTCCAGCTTCCTTTCCAGTCACGTTCTCCACCTGCTTTGAACTAACTTTATCTTCAATTCCCACCTGAAACTCTGGCTTTACTTCTTGATCAGATCCAGCTCCAGCTCCATTTCCTGGCCCAACCCTGTTCTCAGTGTCACTTAAAATTGAAGGTGTAGCCTGAGCACTACATTCTGTTTTAGTCACACCCTTTCCAGTTTTTTCTCCAGTTGCTGCTCCCCTGTGTCCCTCCTTCACAGACATAGCCATATTTTCTATCATCACTCCTGATTGTACTTTTCCTTCCAAATCCCGTCCTCCTGGTCTTGTTTTCACATGGTGACCCATTCTTATTTCAGACCCATTTTTAATGCTAGCTCTTGATCCTTTATCATATTTGTCCCTGCTTTCAGACCTGTGATGTTCTTGGATCCCAGCATCAATCTCGCTTACTAACCTTGGCCCAAATCCAGATTTGCTGTCTACTAACACCAAACCAACACTGCCATTATCAAATTTGGAAACCATCCCACCAGCTACATTTTCAAGCCCAACCTTTGACCCAGCTCTATTCCTGCCTACAACACTGGTGCCCATTCTGGGGGCAGCACTGGGGGATGGTGAAGGTGAGGGCTGTGGAAGCAACAAGGGTGTTGTGTCTAAACCCTGTTCATGATCTAAAAACACAGAATCCCTCTCTGAATTCAGAGGAACTGGCCGACCATAGCCAAATGTCCCAAAAAATGATGTTTCCCTCCTTTCTCTTTCTCTTGCTCTCTCCCTTTCCAGTCTCCCCCTCTCCCTCTCTCTTTCCCACTCTCGCTGGGCCCACCCTCGCTCCATCTCCCTTTCCCTCTCCCTCTCCCATTCCCTTTCTCGCTCACTGCGGTTCCACCCTCCTCCACGATCCCTCAGGTCCTGCTCAAGGTCATGAGCAGACAGCTGAACAAGTGGAGCACGATACGGTGATCGCCTAAGCTCTTGAGGTGGTGACAGGCGTAAACTCTGGGTCTGGGAGTAGTGCCTAGGTTGAATGACATGGGGAGGAGAACAGCGCAAACTCTGAGACTGACTGGGGCGAGGTTTGGCAGGTGAGAAAAAAACTGGAGTATGGTAGCCTGAAGAAAGAGGAGAGCCAGAGAAGGGGGAAATGAGGGGAGAGGTAAGAGAAGAGGACTGACCTCCAGGAGGAGGATAATGCCCTGGATTTAAATATCCCCCTCCTCTGTCCATCATTTCATTTGTCCTAAGCTCCACACATTCTAGGTGTTTTGGAGGTGTCAAAACTTTCCAGGAATGTCGTCCATCTCTGCTCTTTGTGCTCTCTCCATGGTGATGGTGGTGGTGTTTCTTAGATGAGGAGGAAACCCCTGGTGCCGAGAATGAGGATACGGAGGGAGAAACTGATCGGGCAAAATGTTCTGGGGAGTGGCAGCCACCACCGTTGACATCCTGACCCCCGAGCTTCAAAGAATCATAAATGGCTCTTTCATCCAGTCGCCGAACAAATGAGGGATTTGGAGTTAAAGAGCGGGGCTGTGGGTCAAACATATCAGCTGGGGATCTGCAAACCCTGAGGGAGCCACTTGCAGAGTAACTAAAATTTCCCTCAAGCCCTCCATCTCGTCGTATGGATCCTCCAGGGTGGTGGTGATGGCTGTCAATCTGTTGATTGATGCACATGGTATCATAGATGGAACGCTGGGGTATATAGCCATCTCCATATCCCCCTTCCACTCCCCCATCTCGCCCTCCCACTCTCCCATCTCCAGCTCCATGTTTCTCCAGGCAGCAGGAGCTCTTCCTGAAACACCCAGGACGGCTAAGAGGCTTTCCCATGCTTGGATGGATAGCTGATGGTGGGAGGGGTTGGTGGGAGGCACGTGTGAAGTTTGAAGTGTGAATTGTGAAGTTGTTGATTTCACAAAATCTGATGAGAATTGCTTGAAACCAGCCTTTCGGAATGTGCAAGGCGCATGGCAGCTGGCTTTCCCAGGGCCATGAAAAACTAAAAGAACTGAAGCGATGTTACATTTGATGTCTTTTAGGATAAGATGCCAGGACAATCTTGAGATAAAAAAAAAATCTTGTTGAAATCACTATGGGCTATAAACAACACAAAACCTAAATTATACTTGGAAATTAATCTCTAATTCAAGAAACATGCCATATTGATTTTGGAGAAATGTAGGTAAAATAATAAGAATATGTCCATTTTTCATGTCCACAGAGTTGCTGATCTTAGCTCATCTTTGGTTCCACTCTTTTCCAACATGACTGCATTTCTTCGCGGTTGTTTATTGACTACCTTTTCACAGCCATTTAAGTGTTTTTTTTAAGCGGAGTATTCGTCAATCAGACACAGAGGAACACAAAGAAGGAGAGCAGTGGGTGGAGAACTGAATCCACTTAAATCTTCTTGGCTCAATCTGACAGGGTATGTTGATCTCCATAATTTTCCCTGTGGAAAACAAATCAAAAAAAGAAAGGAAAAAAAGAAAAAAAAATACTTTGAAGAGATTTGTCATATTAAAGTGAGTGGTTATTAGCACAATGTTGAGATGTTATTTAGCACTTTTTCAAGTCCATTAATCTCGAACATGTTTTCTTCATTTCTCAAGGAACCACTAAACAAGTGAAAACAGTTGTAAATACATACAGGCAGAGAAAAGTCAGTCTCTTGAATTAAGTCAATCTGTATATTGTGGCTCCTCATATTAAAATAAAGATGCAATCTTAAACTGTTGAAATGCCTCTTTAATTTCAGACCAGCCCTGCAGTGTCCACTGATCACTTTAGAATAAATCAAGGAGTAAAAGTAACCGAAATCTGTCTGAAAAAGTATGTTGTATCAGTTAAATTCAAACCAATGACATCCACCCATCAGTGGGTTGCAGTCCTGTCTGGGAGAATCACATGAAAGGGCAATTGTTTTAAGTGTTTCCTAAAAGGTACAACTTTTTGTTGACAGGTAGTCAGTTAGTTTAGCCATCACTTCCTCCAAGGACTGGTTAAAGAGTGAGCTCCACACTGCAGCCTTACCCAAATGTATCTATAAACCTTGACCCACACAATATGATATGCGTCTCCAGAACTTCATCCAAGTCAAGACAAGAGAAGATATAGACAAAATGTACACCCAACTCAACAGTGGATAAATGGAACACTGTCTATGCTATGTCTTTCTTTGAAGGACAGGCTAACACTAAACTACATTTTGAAGCTGTAGTTGCATAATTCACTTAATACATTTGGATTCAGACCCCTGGGGCCTAAAAAAAAAAACACAGTGAAAAACTCATTCACTCTCACTCATTCATCTTCTACCACTTTATCTTCCACATGAGGGTTGCGGAGGGCGCTGGTGCCTAATACCAGCTGACATAGGGCGAGAGGTGGGGTACATCAGGACACCAGTCCATCACAGGGCCACATAGAGACAAACAATCATCCACTCTCACATTCACACTTCTGGGCAATTTAGAGTGTCCAATTGGCCTAAACCCCTAAATCTGCATGTTTTTGGACTGTGGGAGGAAACTGGAGAACCCAGTGGAAACCCACGCAAACATGGGAAGAACATGGAAACTCCATGCAGAAAGGCCCTTGTTCCATTTGCAGCAAGAGTGCTAACCACTACACCAACTGTGTGGCAGATAAAATCTGTTATTTATTTTCCACCAAAATATGAATCTGGCACTCAAATAAAAACGTTGCCTGCTAATCATCGACCAAATTCAAATGAGAGAATGATGTTAGTTAACAGGACATACCAACACTAACCAAAATGTTGATGCCTGACACGACTACACCTGTTGGTCACTTACATAAATGGTATTGAAAAAAAAAAAACTCAAAAAAAAGGGAACGCTCTTCATAGACAAACCAGCAAACCATAAAGTCTTCAAGCAGTTTGAAGTTGGAGAGATGTTGACGTTGACCATTGTAAGTTTCAGCATTAAGCTCAATGCAAATTTGGAGCTACAAATAAAGTAAAGATAATGACACCAATATTCTTTCAAAGTCACCTCCATTAATAAAAGAAATCTGATGCTGAATGATCCAACATGTCAAAAGAAGAACTGGGAAGATTTTGGTTTGATAGAGTCGTTCGCACAATGAAGGTACTGAATGGTAGCAAATTGCTAATTAACTCCAGCTTTCTGCGGCAAAACATGCCTTAATATGTTGATTAGCTCTAAATGTGACATAAGGTCAAAAATAACAAGAGAGATCTGGTAAACTCAACAGAACAGTGACTAATCTCCCCCACATAACAATGAATAAATGAAGTAAAATCAAATCTTTTCAAAACTACATTCAGAGAACGTCATTTGCCACATATAAAAGAAAAAGAACACAATGATAACTGTTAGTTTCCCACAAAAGTCCTTAATTATCCACACAAACATCCATCACCCAATGTCATATAAAGGAGTATCTGTCTATCAGAACTATCTTATTTGTGCTTGTATTTGGAATGATGCCTTTCTCACAAATGAGTGATGCTCCATCAAATGAGTCTATTGATAGCTAAGAACCATCCCAAGTCTCTCTCTCTCTCTCTATCTTTTCAGCACGCCAGCATTCTAGAGCAGCCTTCCTCCAAACACACACACATACACCCTTCTCTTTCATCACTGCTGCTGCCACCTGCTCTATTTTACCCGATCCATAGAAAAGCCAGAACCTTATCAACAAGCTCGCAGTCATTAAAAGGCTTCATCAGCTAATCCAGTCCATCCAACTCAGCTCCATCGTGGCCATGTGTTGTCATCTCGTCTCAAAACCTACATCCTCATTTGTTTTTCTCACCGGTATCCCTGCCACTGTCCTTCTTCTCTGGCTCCCTTGCTTTATCTCTGCTGCTTTCCTATTTTTCTGTCACTTGTCTCCCTGCATCCCTCCCTCCGTCCCACTCTCCCTCCCTCTCTCTCTCTCTCTCTCTCTCTCTCTCTCCTGTGAATCATGCCTTCTGTCAGAGGAAGGCTTTTTTTGACAAGCGCTCTCTCTGCCAACCAACACACCAACGCAAACCCTCCTCCTCTCCTTTTCACTCTCTCCCTCTCCTTGCTTTTCTTCTCATCAACATAGCCTCTCGCTCTTTCATTCTCTTCCTCTCTCTCTCTCGTTCTCCCCTTCTATTACACTCCACACAGCTTCAGGGATTTAAGAGCTTTGGAGCAGCAAAGAGACCAACTTCTCCTCTCCATCTGCCTCTCTTTTCTTTCTCCACAAGCACGTCTCTCACTCCTATCTCTCACTTACCATCTCTCTGTGTTGCATTTTTTAATCGCTCTCTCCACCTTCTCTCAGTCCTTTCTAGATTTAGTTTGACCTGAGTGGGTTGCCCTTGGGAAATCATCACGATCAGACGCCTTAGAAACAAAGTACCATAGAAGACCTTGTGTTATCTATCTATCTATCTATCTATCTATCTATCTATCTATCTATCTATCTATCTATCTATGTCTTTCTTTCTTTCTTTCTTTTTCAGGCTCCCACACACAAAACACTGTTCCTCTCCTTCTCTCTTTTAGCCCTCTCAGTTTGCCCTCTTCCTCCCACTCCTCACCTCAGCGTTAATGCAACGCACATCATGTGGAGGCGGCAGGGAGAGTGAGAGAGAGAGAGACGGAGAGGCAACAATGGATGTTCAATGTATCCTATACAGTGCAGTATAACTTCGTCATCATCAGCAGCACCATCATTTGACTATGTTCTGCCAGAACGAGGAAAAACAGAAACAGGATCTATTATTATCAGTAGGAAGCCAATGACCTTCTGTGTGAATGTTATATTCACAACAAATATAAACAGTTATATTTCAATGCTGCACACTTTTTTTAGATAGTATTATTTCAATAATAGTTATACAATTGTTATAAAATCAGCTAATCAAGCTGCATAGAGGACTGGACACTGGATTTTAGTAGAGCAACATCATATTTGTGTTTTCAAAAATGTCATCACCTACGTTCCTGTGACACCTGAGCAAAGCAGATACAAACAGGAACTGATAAATACCTGTTTGGCACTATTTAGAACAAGTATGATGATGATGGTCAGGAAATGGACAACTTACAGTCAGGGCCAAGAGAACTATTATTATTATTATTACTATTATTATTATTATAATAAACTATTATTATTATTATTATTATTATTATTATTATTTGAAAAACAACATTCTGAGTAATACAGGTGCAGCTAAGAATACAATATCGCGAAAAAAAAAGTTCAATATTTTTCATCCTACTTTCATTAATGTTTTAAGCATTTTCTTCTTCTAATTTGAATTACTGCCTGCAGCTCAAAACTTGAACTCCATTTCAATGTTACATTTAAGTTCAAATTTGAGTAAATAACTGCCTTTACAGTATAAATGGTGTCTCTCCCTACCTAGCTCAGTTCACCTCACCACAGGAATGCTCACTTGACATTTGTCCAGAAGACATGGTCCATAAGGATGGTAAGCCACAGGTCAGTACTGAAATGGCTGGAGGGTTGCTGAGTGCTGTACCACTGGAAAGTTGACTGGAAGAGAGAGTGCTGTGGGACTAGGTTTAGCCTGGAGATGTTCAACTAAAGTGGTTTCAAGAAGTTGCACACATATAGATGTCTGCAGGGAATTGGCTACAACTGCAGTCCTGGTATCAATCCTCTTGGGTTTTAAAAGAAAAGTTCAGAATTTCTTCTGGAAATCAAAATTTTAGAGTCTGGAGGCAAAGTTGTGAGGCACAGAATCCAAGTGGCTTCATGTCAACACAGCCATCTATAGGACGTTTGATTCGCCTTTCCATTAGTACGTACCACCTGCTGTCAGTAACCTACTACTAATGTGGCATCTGCATTATAGTATAATTTGGTTTTGTACAGTCTGGTACAGCATGGTACAGTTTGACATTGTTTGGGACCAGTTATTTTGGTACTATTCCTAACGGAAAAGCACAAAAAATATGTAATGTACTGTACCAAACCAAACTGTTCCACTTGTTTTGCTATTACCTTGCTTGATTGGTCAGCCAGCTTGCTTGAGTTGAAGCACCATAGAGGTCTTTTGTCTTTGGGGTATTGTCAAGAGGAAGATGAGAAGCACATGACCCAACAATAGAGATGGGCTGATGTATACATACAAAAGCACATCATACAGATGCAGTGACTCACAGCTCTTCAGTTTTGGTCCAATATTTGCACTTTTTATTCTATTAATGCAGTAATTCATGTTGAAGGAGTTCAGGTCAAGTGATCAAGTACTGAGTGAGTGAACAGATAAACAGTTTTCAGAGAACGTGCATTTCTGCATTGAAAATAACTTGTTAAGGAATTTGTGTTAGGAATTATTATAATACTTTGAGAGATGCATTTCTTTTTTTTTTTTTGAACTGTAGGTCATAATTTAAAAAGTTTGATACAGTTTAGTTCACGTGTAATGACTTTAGCATATGTGACATTTTAATTTGCTTAAATAATTGGTTTGAAATACAGCATTTGGCCCTTTCTTGCTTGTAACCCATTTGCGTATATGGTTATATGCTTATATAATTGATTCACTATAATCAATATATTGCAAATTAAAAATTCCAAAAAATGGTGAAATGCATAAAAACACAAGACAGTTCACCACAGTCTTGCTAAAACTGGGCCAGTCATCTCCATTTTGTTCTGTGACTGACAAGAAAAGAATAAGACTGACTCTCCCTCCCTTGTTTGCTATGCATCTGTGTGTGAGACAGAGAGAGACAGAAGGAAGACAGAAAGGCAAGCAGGAGAGGAGGAGAAAAACCTCCATCAACAGTAAAACTGTAAGCTGCCTCAAAAAAGTGAAGAATAATTCCGCCTGTATATCTGACACTGTGTTTGGTTTTCAGTCTGCACAGCCGGGTGTGTCCACACAAGACGGATGAACATGTTGGCTTTGATAAGACCAGCAGCTGTGACAGCAGGAAGCCTCACAGTAATTAAGTCTAAACCTTCCTTTAAGTTTCTCTTCTGTCACGTTATCTAAAGATTTGATCTTAATCTTAGGTCATGAGCTCTGGGTTGTGATCGAAAGATAAAAGCATTGGCCACAATTAAACGCATAAACAGCATTTAAAAATATTGTTAAAGAGCAATAACCACTCCAATTTGAATTTCAATTTACTCACTGTTTTTTTTTTTTAGCTTTTCAATTTGCTAAGTCACTAAGCTTTTTCGCCTTTCCATTAGCTTTTTGTGCTGGTAAAGTAAATTAAAATGGTTAGCCAATTTGGCTTCTTTTTTTCCCCCATTCTACCAGGACAAGGTTCAAAGTATCATGGAAAGAGGGTCACATGTAGCAAACTACAGATACATGTGAGCTCACATTTCTGGACCAAAATCACATTACATATTTACATGACTACAGACATGCACATTATTGTGATATTGTTTAAAATGCTTGTGGCGTGGTGTTGAGAAATTAGGAAGTCAGGATGAACCCTTTCTGGGTTATGTGAAATTTAAAATTAAATTGGTTAGGAAAAGATATCACTTTTTTTTTTTTCTTATTGCTTCAAAATCCCTTTTTCTTAAAAAACAACATGAAGCAAAGTTAAAGCAAACCATCTGGTATCTTTTACTTGGGTCACTCTTTTAATCAGTCGTTTGCAAGCACTCATGTCTAACAGCAAAACCGATGCAGGAATTTGCATTGCTGCCAAAAATGAAGTAGATGAAGATGAAATTGGGGTGTACACCAGGGTGTGACATTTCCACTAAGGCTGATTGAATCCAAAGCTGTTTAAAGTCTTTGGGCTTTGCAGTCGTTTGACCCACGAGTGAATACTAATTAAACTTGTTCCCACCAATCAAAAACCCATTTAAGCATCAGTTTGTGACTCAGAAAGTTTCACACAAAAAGTCCTGCGACTCAAATCACTGACCTTTTTGCTGTGGGCAGTAAGTTTACATCTAGATTGATTCCTTTTCTCTGAACAGTTTCTTAAGTATTCTCCACTGCAGTCTAATGTTAGCTAGGGATACGTCTGGCTGCAGCAGACATTCTTATGGAAGTGCTACACATTCGATTTACTATATGTCAAGTGTTTGGGGGGGTTTTATTTGAAAGATGCCTGCTAGCAGTAGTTAGAGCACAATGCACTTATGTGTTAAACCGTAGCGCCTGTAAAATGTTTAACTCTAAAAATCTTAATGGAGAAGGAGGAGGAAAGGAGGGCAGCTTTTTTCCCCAGTGTTTTGTTTGAAACTATTTTTCCTCTTGTACCTCAAATGACTTGCAGCACCTGAAGCGTGTATGTGAAAGTCAAACAGGAAGAGCATCAACGAGTAGTTTAATGAGTCACAGAGAAACAAACCTAAGGCCTAGTATGACTGTTCACACCTGGCATTGAAAAGGGTCCTGGATACATTTGATAAATCCACATGTGATCAGATCTGGCTTCCCTCACAATTTATTCAAGTACACTCTGGTGTTATGTCTATTGTGCAGCGAGCAGCGTCATCTGTGGAGGCAGGCTCTAATGTGTCCTAAGGACATACAGCATTGTGTTCAAACATGCTCAGGAATGTGATTCTACTCGAATGTTCCACTAATTCATCAAACCTCATTTACAGTCATCAGCAGGAAATGTATAAAAAAACAAACAAACAAAAAAAAAAAAACAGCCAGATCCTGCAGCCAGCTCCTGGTAAACAACAGTGTGCTCACTGCTTTTTTTTCAGAGCGTGTGTTCTTACAACAGATAAAAGACAAAAAATACTGGTAAGAAATCGATTTGAAAGCACCGCAGTAGGCTTCTGGTGCAGCATATGGTGACCTAAAACTGACACAAATACTACAAATCATTTTCTCGTAGCTGCCAGGCAGAGAATCAACCCACTATGTAGTTTATTATCTAACAATATACTGTACATACAATATACTACAGTGGCTCTTACAATGACTTTTGCAGTGGGAGAATGTCTGGGTCAGATTCCTTCACACCAGCAGGAGAACATCTAGAGGACCTTAAGTGGACATTCGCATTCTGATACAAAGCCTATTAAAGACAGTCTCTGGCACAGTATGGTCCGAATTGGAGCCAGACCGGCTCAACCCAAGACAGTCAGCTGACTGGGCGACAGAAAAACATCATTCCCTTGCAACCAGTGTTTCTTCAACATCCACAGTCTACTCTCATACAAAGCTTTGACCTCTTGTTGAGACAAACAGCCACGAGAGCCACTGGTTGTCCTCCATTGTTGTCTGTTGTGTCGTGTTCATTATAGTTGGTATGATATCATGCAGCCATCGGGTGCCGACACCCGACACCCCGCCTACCAAGTAAAGGTACTGTTCTCAGTTGAAAACACAAGCCTGGCTGAGGCATCCCAAACCCTACAGTACTGTACCAAACTGTACCATGATGGAAACGGCAATGGCATTTGTCTTACCGACAAGAAATTGTCTTTCCATCACGTTTGTTCCTACCAGATACTGGGAACATGTTTAAAAGTCATATGTATGCTGCCTGCCCTGCACCACAGAGCAGTTAAGATGGTGAGCCAAGCAGAGGTTTAGCACGTTCAAGGCCAGGATTATTGTGGAGTCCATAAGACAGTTAAAATGAGATTGAATCTTGAACAGGAGCAGATAACCCTCCCCAGTTTCATCTATAAAAACGGCAGGTGCATCAATGTAGCTACTGGAGGTGAAAATGGGCCACAATTTACTAATATGTTCCCCTCATTTTATTTGTAAGACGATAAAACACTTACCAAAGCACTTAATGAGAAACAGAAGGTAGGGCCTCCATCCCAGGTCTTCTATGTTGTATTAATTGTACAAAATGTTGAAAATCGTCCTCTGAGGTTCTGCTTCGTGTTGACCTGCATCATTTTTGCTGGTCATCATCAGTACGGCCATGGTGCCAGTCTCCTCTTCTATCGCATCACGGTGCTCTACTGAATTCAGGAGGTCATTGAACTTCAGATGGTGAACTGCAGATATGAACAAAGAGAGGAACATGGTCAACATTCAGGTAAATGTGGCATTTCAAACACAATCTTTGGTATTTAAGCTGAAAGTGCTTCACTGTCAAATGACTGGCTCCATGGATTCATGTTGTTGCTGCTAAATTGTGACTCCTCCATCTGGAGCCTACTGCAATGATCCAATAATCCAATGTCGGTGAGTCAGTGTTCAGGGCCACGCGGTTGGTAGTGGTTAGCACTCTTGCCTTTGCAGCAAGAGGTCCTGGATTCACAACCCGGTTGGAACAAGGGCCCTTCTGCATGGAGTTTGCATGTTCTCCCCGTGTGTGCGTGGGTTCTCACCGGGTACTCCGGCTTCCTCCCACAGTCCAAAAATGCAGATGGGGATTAGCGGCCAATTGGACACTCTAAATCCTGTAGGTGTGAATGTGAGAGTGAATGGTTGTCTGTCTCTATGTGGCCCTGTGATGGACTGACGACCCGTCCAGGGTGTACCCTGCCTCTTGCCCTGTGTCAGCTGTCAGAGTTAGGCACAACTCCTCCTGGAACAAGCACCTCCTGGAACCCTCAGTGGAGGATAAAGCGGTAGAAAATGAAAGAGTGAGTGAGAGTGCAGCCTTATCTCCTGACGTATCTCCTGAATATTTCTGCTGAACTGCTGCTCCCCTGGATGTTTTTGTCTCGAGAAAGTTTTGTTTAAATCTCTCATGAGACTTGAACTGAAATTACTGACCTGTATCTGCATGATTTTATGAACTGCACTGCTGCCCCACATAATTGTCTGGTTGGATATTGCATATGCATGGGGACTGTCAGTTATTTGTTTTAAGAAAAAAAAAACACATTTGATTCATGGCATGATTTTAGATCATGTTTGGATGACATTTGATGACCGTCTTTGTGCCCAGTGATGATATTTTGATGACGCGACGTCCTGATAATGTAGTCAGTGATTAAACACTGCCACATCTCATTGTGTGTCACAGGGTGTAGTCCGTGTTTTCTGCATCTCCAGTGGCTATCATTGCTCTCATTTCAGTGTATGATGCTCCATACCACAGCTCCCTCCAGTGGGCTATTGTTTTAAGTGCTATTGACAACCATGCACACAGTTGTCACCTCTGCTGGTCTAGTCAAACATGCATGACCCCCACAGTTTGCACAGGATGTGGCTGCATGGGTGTAAATGTCACAGACGCATGTCTCACTTTTGTATCTTTTGTATCTATTATGATTATTAAAATTTTGTTACATTTTATATTTACATGTTTTGTTTAGATTTTAGGATGTGGATTTTACTTTTTGCATTCTTATTATTTTTTTACCGTGCAGTACCTTGTCTTAAGGAGTGCCATATAAATAAAGTTCTATTTTTGTCATTATTATTTTTACCTTTCTTATTATGACAATAGTCCACTTGCAATATATCACGTGCAATACATCTCTGCTGCTTAGCTAAATCATTGTGTCTTGACAGAATAGTTTTATTTTAAACAGTCTCAGCTTCAAGACACTTTTACTGTTTTTCCTGCACATACTTTAGATTCACACATTGTATTTATTATTCAGCAAATGTCATATCACTTAATAAGCATTTTTTCTGCTGCTAATATTGTATTTTCTTAATCATATTCCTCATTTTCTTCCAGAGTGTTATTTTAATCCTGAAGGCGCAAATGTAATGCACTCAATTTCCCCACAGTGGTTGATAAAGTATTCTGCTGCTGATATCTCTGCTGGACAGGCCTATGGACTCATCACTGTTTGTGGGCAGCATAACTCAAAAAGTAAAGAACAGATTTTGATGAAAGAAATTGTTAGATTTTGCTTGTGAAAATGATTCATTTTCTGCTTTCTGTAATTAGGATTATACCTCTACATCTGTTGTTCTACTAATTGCATTAAATAATGAATGAATGTGGTAAACTGCTGGAATAGGAGTCAAAAGATCCCTGATATTATTTTCTGCAAAAGTAAAAGAAAAGCTAAAGAGAAAAAGGTATTCCATCTGACAATGGAGAAGAGGGACTATGACGGAGAGAAGAAATGGGCCGAGTGGGGAACAATGGGTGGGGAAGACAAAAAACGTAAGCAGTCAGGAAGTGGAGAAAAAGAGGCTAGCAGGAAACACGAAGCCGTGAAGCTGTACATTCCACAGCCTGAATGCTGTGGAATGGCTGAGCATCTGGAAAACTTTAAAGTGGGGAGGGGGAGGATGACACAAGAGGAGCATTTGCTAAATATTGAGGCCATGTCAGCAGTGTGACATTTCCATGACACACAAATGAGATTACATGTGTGTGAAAATGTGGGGAACAAGAGGCTAATAAGAGTAAACTTTATCTATCCATTATCTAGAAGTTGATGATCAAGAAAAGACATGATGTCATAGACAAGAGAGTAGGGGGAAGTCGCAGCAGAGTGCTGTGTCTTCCTGCACACCCAGCTCAGGAAGTTGAGGCAGAAACAGAGGGAGGGCTGACACAGAGAAACACATTTTCCCTTGGCGTCTGACTTTTTTTTTTTCCTTATTCAGTCCTAGTCCGATCAGGGAGAAGGAAGGGGGTGCAGAGAGAGGCGGGGCTTCTGATGGAGCTCACAGAACTGACAGAGAGAAGTTGAACACTGAATCTGTGGAAAAATGATGGAAGCTAGCGTTATTTCCCAGGACACTGGGTGAGTTTGTGAGGGATCTGTGGCAATGTACTGAATGGAAACACTGTGCAGGAACCGTTTCTTACTGCTGAGGTGAGAGAACGCTGTAGCTTTGGCAGAGGAGAGGGGGAGTCGGAGGTCGAAAGTCAGAAAGACAGCCCAGAACAGGAAAAACAGATGTGATGACTCAACGACTAAGATATAGGTCACTGGCTTGTCAGAGTTTATGGAATATCCTGTTTTCATGTTGTCTCAACTAATCAGATTTCTAATTTATAGAGTACAAGAGCTAATATACTGTTTGTTTTAGAAGGTATTGATCTTTTTAAGTGGAAGAATGCAAGAGGTTGAAAGGTGATGTTAACCGCTGGGAAAAAAGCAAATCAGACTGCTGGAAGGCGTGTGGTGGGATTTGAATGTTCACAGCCATGACTGTATATCAGTATATTTCACTTTTTTACTGTTAAACTACAGATTAAGATGCTAGGACAAAATGTAGTTTAAGATTGTCTTTGTTGGAGCTTAGTGTTGGTAACCCACAATATGTGTGACAGCCTTTTGTGTTTTTAATTTTAATTGTACAATCCTCCAAACTAAACGCTGACAATGACAGAAATTACATTTTAATGCCTCGGTCAAGTAAAGTCAGTGGTAAACGTTTCAGATCTTGTACTTAGCCGACATGGAATTGCTCAAGTATTATGAGTAAAACACTTTTTAATCATAAAAAAGGAAGGTAATGCGGCGATATGTTCTGCTGTGTAACGTAGCACTGCTTAAAATGTAGTACTTCATTAGTAGGATTATGATACTATGATCAGTTAAGATGCAAGTAGAATTCCTGTCATTGCCTCTTGAGATGGAGCTAATTGTTAAATGCTTATTAAATGAGCTGTACAGTATGAAATGTACTGTGTGTAGTTGATTAAAAACAATAAGCAAGCATTATTTGAATTGTGCTACAAATGTGAAGTTAAAGGAAATGGTGGTTCTCCATCTACCTCAATTTTGTACTGAAGCACTTGAGTCAGATATTTAGTTTCTTTCCACTTTAAGTAAAGTGATAGTTTGTTATTGTAAAGCGTGTGGTTCACTATGGAACATTACAAATATTTTATTTTGGCTTTCTTCCTGACTATACTTATAATATGTTTTTGGTAAATATGATTTCCTGGTGTTAGAAAACGGAATAGTTTACAGTAATTGAAATAAAGTAGCGTTTTAAGTGAAATAGAAGCATCAGGATGTCTGTCCTGAATGTTTTCCTTTCGAGTGCAGTTACTTTTTTTGCTGACCTGTCGGCAATATCCTTCCTTTGAATTTGTGACTGACTCTCTACACACTCTGTTATTTGAGTTAGTCTTTCATTAGAATGTGACCTCACCTGAACTTTAAAAGTAAACAAAAGGACTTCTGTATATCATTGGCATTTGGATTGAAAAGATGTGACTAAAAGTGAGTTTAACTGTCAGTGAGTTGAACTTGTGCAACATGTGTATGTAATGCTCCAACATGTCTTGAGTAAACCAGGTATAATAGACCTTTTTCACAGCAGCTATTTGTTGCCATGAAATAGTAGGAGAAACACAGGTTTGACCAATAACATTAGGGTTCCATTCACATAAAGTCTCACGTAAGGTGTTTGTATCATTACAGCAAATGAGGTGGCGTCACTGTACTGTATACTTGCTGTGCCCGTGGTGCGCCATGTTTTTAAACACATCTTTAAAAGTCCTGAACAGAACACTGAAAAGAAACTGTTTTCAGTCTTCACTCTTTTACTATTTACAGTTGACATTTTTTCCAGCCACTATTTGCTAACACACACACACATATATATATACACACTACTCACAATATGTTAGGGATATTGTTATTTACTTGAGTGCTTTTCCTATTTGGGTCTGAACTCTGACACACCAAATTCACGAGCAACATCTGACTGCCTGCCACCGACCCGAAGGCGCGCTATGGCCAGGTGGCGTCCCTTAAGTGACGTCGTGTGTTCATGGCTGTTTGAATAATAAACTTGGAATGACTTACTGACAATACCAGCTTTTTATACCCACAGATGTTGAAACTGATGCCACATTGAAAAGGGTATGACATCCACTGAGTAACTTATTGTGAGTAGTGTATATCTGTCTTATATGGAAAAAATGTAAAAAAATAATATATATATTTTTTAACTTTTATATATATATATATATATATATATACAGTATGTAGATAGTCCATTTTACTGCTTGATCCTCCATTTGAGGGTGACAGGGAGAGCTGGAGCCAATCTCAGCTGACAAATGGCAAAAGACAGAGCATACTCTGGACGGGTCAACAGTCCATCACATGCATATACAGTATCTTCTCTATGTCGCTGGCATTTGTCCCTCCACCACAAAACAATGGAGGTGAATGAAATTCCTTTGTGTTGTGCAAGGCAGTAAATGACTCTTTTCATGAACAGCTTTTCTGTTAGCCTGAAGAGTAATAATATTCTGAATACACTTTGGGATTACTGCAATTGAAAGTAATTCTAATTCTCATTTAGCTGGGGCTAAATTGCCCATTGTCCAGCCTTCACTGTGGGGAATGTTTCTCTTTCTGTGAAATGACACTTTAAAATCTGTCAATCGCTCAGTGGTGAGACATAATCAAATAACATGAATGGATATCATTTATTTTAGTCATTCATTAGGTGTGGTCGTATGGGGTACTCAAAGAATAGAAGCAATAAGGAAGCACGGAAAAACTGGATTTTAGCCACTTAATGAATGGCTCACTTTCAACATCTCTGCCTGTTTAAAGCTATGGTGTTGGCTTTTTTTTATTCAGTCCTTTTTTGGACTAGAAACTAAAGTTTGTTTCACACAAACTTACCAAACAAAGCAGCAGCATGCCAAAAGCTACTGCATCCTCTCAATCTAAAGTGCAGACTTTCTCCCAGGACTTTAGTGTGGGAGATTAAGCAGAATACAAACCTCAATTACCAGCTAGAAAATGCTGTCTATCAGCAACATGAGGCAGCAAACAGATTATTAGGATTTCACAAACTCCACTGACTCTATGTCAATGCCTCATATAACCACACTTCAAAAATCCTGAACTATTATTTTAAGGTATTCGAGCCAGCATTTTCTGCATACAGAATGCTGTCCACTCACACCAGGGACTAGCTGCTGGATATGAGGATCTAACATGGATCCCAGGATCAACCATGTTGGTTTCTCACAATAAGAGAGTATTTGTCTTTATTCTCTGTTTGAGAGAAACAGAGAATAAAGAAAAAACACACACAAAGATCATTTGCAATCATAAAGCAGAGGCTTTAAGAGCAAACGTACACTCTGATTGTGACGCAACGCCAAGTTGCACAAGGCACAACACATTAAACCATCAAGTTAAAATTAAAGTTGTTTGATGTGAGGGGTCGTAGCATCTTGTACAGTGTGTTTAATCAAGGGTGATGGTCAGGATGTGGAACATGTGCTAATGGATTTGTGTTAGTGTTTGTGCTAATTGTGGGTAATTGGTACAGAGCTTTGTTGGTGCGGGCTAGTGTTAGATAAATGCAGGAAATCTGTGTGTGTTAATTAATTGTAATTGTACATATTAATTGTAATATGAAATGTGTCACTTAGAGTGACAAACCCACAGAAGATAGTGATGTTTTTTAGATCATTATTCTACCCACCACTTTTATCAGTGTCACATGCAGCAGCAGCAGCAGCAGCAGCAGCAGCAGCAGCAGCAGCAGCAGCAGGAGGAGGTGGTCGTTGTTACTGACTGTTTTCACTGCAATTCCAAAGAACAGACAGAAACGTTTAGAGAGTTGCAGTTCATTTTTGAAAGGTGATAGTAGGTCAGTGTTGTCATGACAACGTCTTCTGCTGTCCCTGACTAATGAAAAAGAAAAATCAATAAATTAATAGTTTTACAGATTTATGTCTTCTATAGGCAAGGATGGATTATCAAACGGAACGTCTCAGGTACTCAGGAGGCCCTGAAGCCCAAACCTCTGCACTACTCTCCAAAGCCAAATACACTGGTTATCACTTATGTGATACATGTGATATATCTTAATTGAACCCCTCAATAATATACCATTGTTATTATGAATATTAGCCTGACAAAAAAGCACATTTAGCTAAAGGAGGGGAATCTGTGAGATTCTTTACATGACACCAAAATATTTTTAATGTAATTCTTTTTCTTTTGCACAGCTTTTGTATTGCTGTCAATTTGTGTTTCCCAGGGGCCCACTGGCTCATAATCCATGCCAATCTATAGGTACCAGCGGCAGACGAGGGAATATGGGGATTATTAAGAGAAACATTGAGAGACGATTGTTTCTCAATGTTTCTCAATCCTTCACACGATTCCATCCCTGACATTTCTTTATGTCTTCTTCTCCTTTCAAGCCCTCTGACAGAAGCACTCGATACTCCATCCATCCCATCATCCCCTGCGCTCCCTCCACCTTCCCTGACGTCCAAACTTCCACCCACCCCATGTCGACCCAAGCCACAGCTCCCCTCACGACCTCCACTCCCTCCCTCCACTCCTCCGTCCCTCCCTCCTCCTCTTCCACCTGTTTCTAAACCTCCTCTCTCCTCTCACCACTCTCACCCATCTCTTCCTCCTCCTCTGTCCCCAACTCCAGTGTCTTCTCCCCGGGTGTCTATGCAGTCAGCTGTGTCCTCTGATCTAACTCCAGCCTCTCCTCCACTTTTAACTCCCATAGTCTCACCCTCCCTCTCACCACCTCCACCTCCCCCTGTCATCCCATCAGTCCCTTTAGCTCCTCCATTGCTGAGTCCTTTAGATCGCCTGGTTGAGAGTACTGCAGTATGGCAGCTTAAAGGAATCAGCCAAGACCAGATCACCAGTATTCTGGAGAGGGAGACAGCTGGGGTATGTCTCTCTCTCTCACACATACACACACACGTTTTTGTCTCAAAACTTTCACTTCCAAGTCATCTTTATGAACAAATGTTTCAGATTTGGATGTCCTGATCTTTTTTAAACGGTTAAAATTGAAGACAACTATCTAAAACATCTGTTTAAAGGAACAGTTTTTTTTTCATGTGCAGTTGTGGATGCTGCCAGCCTCAAACATGGAAACAAGGAAAAACAGATTTTAGTCACATAACAAATCACTTATTTAATATAATCTATGCATCCTTGTTGATGATGTATTAAACACACAGTTCCTGCCCTTTCTGTACAAGTATTTATACAGTAAAATGCTCAATAGTTGAATTATTTTAACCAAATGTACAACGTTTGTGATTAGTTATTATATAATATTGCAAACTCAAATTTTGGGGACAAAGTATCTAATAAACAGACTAATTTTGCCTTTTTTTCAATAAAAAATAGTGGATCGGGACCTTTGGTTACAGAGCACATTATTATACAGTAATAACATAATAGTGAGACTGCCAAAATTACACATGCAATTCATTCAAACATTTGCAGCACCAAAAAGCTTTTGATTATATTTGAATTTGGTCTTTGTAAGTTGTGATAAGAAAAATCATGTGTGTCTTCTGAGGTATTTGTTGCATCTTGTATACATGTATGTACTTACAGTATTTGTAAAACATGACTGAGAATTTAACATGTCCTCCAGTGTAACATCGACTGCTCTTGCTGACGTTTGCAGGCCTTCCTGGTTCACAGCACCGAGGAGGAGGAGGCCATGACACTGTCATTATGCCTGCCCGATGAACAGGGGCCACCGCTCGTACACAGTCTGATGGTGAAACAACACAAGACATGTACGTCCTCTGTTTCTGGGAGTTGCTATAAATGCTGTAGATGGTGGAGACAGAACATGCAGGTTTTGCAAGCATGAGCACAGATAACATTAATGAGTCACTCTTAAATTGTTTTCCATCTCAGTTGTGCACTTGGATACTTCCTCTCTGGTTTTTGATGACATCTTCAAACTGATTAACTTCTACTGTGCCAGCAGGTAAATCATATAATCACTCTTCATTCATGTGTGTTCATACAATGAGGTTCATTAGAGAGAGAAGAGATACAGAGAGACGAAAACAGAGGCAATGTATTACATCAAAATATTAAAACACACCCTGAAAAATGACTTTTTTTAATCCACCAATCAGAGACATCCTGACCGTCAAACTGAGGTTACCCAGGGCCATTACCACGGCAACCACCAAAGAGGAGCTGGAGGTCATCTGTGCTATGGGTGCAGGTACATAAATCTACATCACTACTGCAGTGACACTGTATCAGTGTTGTGGCAAAGAAGAGGAGACACAACATTGGACTGGAATAAAAAAAAAAAAAAAAAAAAAAAAATATGGAGGGAAATAATGGATCCTAGACTCAGTCAATTTCTGTTATTGTCTTGATTGATAAGTTGGCAGCCCTAGCCAAACCATTAATAGTTGCCATTTTTCTTGTCTATGATAAAATTCACAGAATATGGTTGAATGATCTGGAAAATGTTCAGAAAAATTTACTTCATGTCAAAGGTCTAGTGTGTAACATGTATAAGGCTTCATTGGCAGAAACTGAATACACTATGATTTTTGAAATAGTCTCAGAATAAGCCGATTATGTAATTGTATCATGCAATCGTGCATCACTATGTTTCTACTGTAGCCTTAACCAAAAATCCAGTTAGGGTGTCAATTTAATATTTTCTATGTAAACAAAAAGAGGTACATCTCTCCTCGTATTCAGAGTTCACCAGTTGGGAAAGGAAGGGATGAGCAGAGGCATCCTCCATTTGTTACAGTCTGCAGTCTCACTATAAGATGTCACTATTTCTTTCATACTAGTCCTTTAGGGATGTCTTTCTCAACAGCTGAAGAATGATAATACAGTAAAACAAGACACTATGAAGAACAAACACAATTATGAAAATTGGACAAACAAACAAACAAACCAACAAACAAACATAAGTGATCTGATTGACAACATTTTAACACAGACTGCATGTGTTGCAGATTTCTGGACATCTGATTTGAATCAGGAGGACCAGGACGTGGTTTTGGATCAGAATAGATGGTATTTGTATGTCAACCCAGTCACTATAGAAGAGAGCCCAAATAAAGGCCTGAAGTCTTCCTCTATCTCTAAACTGGATACAATCACAGATCAAGACTCCACCTCCTGCTCCCTGCAGAATGGAGAGGCCACACAGAAGGAAAACCCAGAGGACAAAATTCAGAATAAGACCACAATAAACCAGGAGATTAAATACAAACGCCCCCCACCCCGACCACCGAGCTTAAGTTTCGGGTCTGGGACGGGACTCCTCTTTTCCTCTCCTCCCCCTCAAACTTCCTCATCTGTAACTTCAGCTGCAGTGAGAAAAGAGGAAGTAAGGGCAGGAGGAGGGGACAGAGAAGAGAGGAAGTCAATGCCGCCATCAACTACTCCATTGAGGCCTCCTGTCCCCCAGCAGAGCCGAGCCGCTCCCCCTCTTCCTCCTGCTCCAGTTCGTCGCACCTCGGCTGGGAAGCGCACTGAGAAAGAGGTAGGAGAAGGGACGGAGAGAGAAAGGGGACAAAGCCCTGCAGGGAAAACAGAGAAAATGGGGGGAGGAGGAGACAGAGAAGAGGACAAATTAGGAAGTAAATCAGGTCTGCTAGGTGAGGACGGGCAAAAAGAGAAAAAGGGCAAAAAGCAAGAGGAGGAGGTTAAACAGGACAAAGACAAGAAAGAGGATGACAAAGAGGGAAAAGAGGTGAAAATTAATAAAGGGGACAAGCAAAAATATGGTTCCCAGTGTCCATCATTAGTGAAGAAACCGTCTCGTCCAGTCCCACCACCAAGGAGAAAACCATGCTCACCAGATGCACCTGTGTGCCTCAGCCAGCCTGCAGGAGGAGGAACAGCTAATCAGGGTGCTGGGATGAGAGTCCCCCCTCCATCACCAGTGCGGAGGCCTGATGTTTCACTATACTCACCACAGGGAGGTGCTATGATGACAACCGACCCAGACTCCTGCTCAACCAGTAGTGCAGAAGAAGATGGAGAACTGAACCAGGAACAGGAAGAAAATCATAGGTAGGTTTGGACGAAGTGACGGGTGCACAGTGTTGCTATGTTTATAATAATATTTTTCCTTGAATTTATGCATAATTACAGTTAAAATAAGCATAACCCTGGCTTCCTAAATAAAACCAATTGGTTCTTGGAATATTGAAAAAAAAATTCACTCAGGGACAAACAAAAATTTGATTTTCAAAGCCTATGATTTTCAAAGCCTATCTCCAATTTTCAGAAATTAAAGAATACTATTACATGCTATATTCTATAATTGGAGCAACACTGTATAGGGCTACACAATATCTCTGTGGTGATATCAACATATCACAGAGGATATATATATATATATACATACATACATACATACATACATACATACACACACAGCATATGTCCATGGTCTACTCACTGTCTGGGTCTGTGCTAACAAAAGACCTTAGCACCTTTGTTTAGTATTAGTTAATTTATTCTAAGACATATCATTATTCCATTATGCATATTTCCTAATGTCGTGCAGCCCATAGACTGCATGTAAAAAGTGGACATAGTTTGTTGGTTGAAGCGAGGCAGGAAGTAAGAATATATTAAATAGCCACATGGTGGTGACACCACTGCTAAAAACAGTCACTTTGAATGGAAGTCTATGGTAAAATATAATATCAGTAAATGTTTTCCTGAGTTAATGGTCTCAATCACCAATTTCAGGTCTTCTTCAATAGAACATGATGGTAATTTTGTAAATTATTGGAATTTATTGAAAAATAGATGATATGGCACATATGAGTGGACACTAGTGTGATTGACAGCTGGTATTGGGGCGTGATTGCAGGTAACCAGGAACTTCCAGTAGCAAAACGTCAACATGGTGCTGGTCATATCACAAATCTCAAGCCATCAAAATGGGAGTTCTCATTTTTATGGGTAATGTCATAATCAGTTGCCACTTGGTGCAGCCTTTCTGCTGTAACACAGAGGAACCACATCTAGGTTTACAACATGCAATTAGAAGGTTAGATAGAAGTCTATGAGAAAGTCTGGTCTCTCAGTCAGTCAGATTTAGTTCACAGATTTAGATTTGAACACTGGGAACTTGAGACTCAAGGCAGTCTCAGAGGTTTAGTGCCACAACTACAGTGCAACACTGATTCATACACACTGATCAGCCACTAAATTAAAATTGGCAACTGCTTTTTAATGTTGTGGAAGATCTCTAGAAGATCTTTATTTCAAGCCATAAATATATGGAGGATAACTAAACCTAAAAAATAGCTATAAAATCACGTTATTGATGGTTCAGAACATGTACAAGAATCTATATCCAATCCAACTTTATTTATAAACCACTTTAAAAACAACAGCTGAAACAAAGTGCTGTACTGCAGAAATAAATAAAATATATATATATATATATATATATATATATATATATATACACACACACATATATATACATACATATATACATACATACATACACACACATATTTAATGGTTTTTCTTTATTTTCATGACTGTTTACATTATAGATTCTCACTGAAGGCATCAAAACTATGAATGAACACATATGAAATTATGTAGTAAACAAAAAAGTGTGAACTAACTCAAAACATGTATATTTTAGATTCTTCAAAATAGCCACCCTTTGCTTTGATTACTGCTTTGCACACTCTTGGCATTCTCTTAATGAGCTTCATGAGGTAGTCACCTGAAATGGTTTTCCAAAAGTCTTGAAGGAGTTCCCACAGATGCTGAGCACTTGTTGGCCCTTCACTCTGAGGTCCATCCCATCCCAAACCATCTTGATTGGGTTTAGGTCAGGTGACTGAAGGCCAGGTCATCTGGCACAGCACTCATCACTCTCCTTCTTGGTCAAATTGTCCTTACACTGCCTGGAGGTGTGTTTGGGGTCATTTGTCCTGTTGAAAAATGGTCCAACTAAACACAAACCAGATGGGATGGCATGTTGCTGCAGGATGCTGTGGTAGCCATGCTGGTTCAGTGTGTCTTCAATTTTGAATAAATCCCCAACAGTGTCACCAGCAAAGCAACCCCACACCATCACACCTCCTCCTCCATGCTTCACTGTGGGAACCCTGCATGTAGAGACCATCCGTTCACCTTTTCTGTGTCGCACAAAGACACAGCGGGTGGAACCAAAGATCAGACCAAAGCACAGATTTCCACTGGTCTAATGTCCATTCCTTGTGTTTCTTGGCCCAAACAAATTTCTTCTGCTTGTTGCTTTTCCTCAGTAGTGGTTTCTTAGCAGCTATTTGACCATAAAGGTTGGTGACTGGGATGAACTTATCCTCAGCAGCAGAGGTGACTCTTGGTCTTCCTTTCATGGGGCAGTCCTCATGTGAGCCAGTTTCGTTGTAGCACTTGATGATTTTTGCGACTGCACTTTGGGACACATTTAAAGTTTTTGCAATTTTCTGGACTGACTGACCTTCAGTTCTTAAAGTAATGATGGCCTGTTGTTTCTCTTTAGCCGATTAGCTGGTTCTTGCCATAATATGAATTATGTTGTCAAATAGTGCTGTCAACACAACTGATGGTCTCAACCCCATTAACAAGGCAAGAAATTCCACAAATGAACCCTGACAAAGCACACCTGTGAAGTAGAAACCATTTCAGGTGACTACATCATGAAGCTCATTGAGAGAAGGCCAAGGGTTTACAGCGCTGTCAACAAAGCAAAGGGTGGCTACTTTGAGGAATCTAAAATATAAAACATATTTAGAGTTATTTCACACTTTTTTGTTTACTACATAATTCCATATGTGCTTATTCATAGTTTTGATGCCTTTGGTGACAATCTACAATGTAAATAGTCGTGAAAATAAAGAAAAACCATTAAACGAGAGGGTGTTTCCAAACTTTTGACTGGTAGTGTATATACTTTTTAAAATATTTTTTTTATTATTATTAGTAATACTAATCACAACTGATGTGACTGTATTAATCTCATTCATCATACAGTACACTGAAAAAAAAGAAAATGCTTGATAAACTTAAAAATGTAACTTTAGCTGGTAACACCTTATTCAAACAAAATTTACAAAAGTTACTTTACTTCAAATGTGTGCGACAGTGTGCGAATAATAATAATAATAAATGCCCTAGACATATTGCAGGATAGTTGTCTGTGCATTTGAGGCTCAAGATTGTATAAAATTGTTTGAAACATTTATTAACAGCAATGCGGACATGAAGAATTACAGCCTAATAAAGTTGTTGAGGGAAATAAAAGAAAAAAGATCTGATGTTGTAGGAGTTTGGAAAAGGTTACAACAACCGATACATCTCACCCACTCCTGTCTGTCATCTAAGCTTCACCCTCAAAACACAAAAAAACAGACTGATAGAAAACTGACAGAAGTCGAGTGGAGGAGAAAAAGCAGTGATACTTGCACAGGTACCGAAGGCAGGTTGGTTCTTCAGAAATACACCTGCTAATCAACGTTCAGTCTGAACAAAAAAAATAATAATGTTTAGTAGTTTTATTAGAGAGAAAGTAAATGTATGACTTAATATCAGGAAGTAAAGAGGATATCCTACAGCCACACATCAGCCCTGACACTCGACCACACCCACTCCACCCTGTCTGCACTCTCTTCACCTCTCTTGAGCACTGTCCATTGCTTTGAATGGTTGACCACCAGGTATTGAAACCCATCCACTTTCTTTTCCTTTACTCCTTGCATCTTCGCCATACCACCTGTCTCACTGTCATTCACACGCACAGGTATTGCGTCTTGCTCCTACTAACCTTCATTCCTCTTCTCTCAAGTGTAGACCTCCACCTCTCCAGGGTCTCTTCCACGTGTAAAGAGGGTATAACTGAATAAGATTAAAAAAGAAAAAACTTAGATCTGCATGTTATTTTACTGTGGCAACTGTTTTTTAGTCATTTTTTTGAAAGAAAAAAAAACATATTTTTATTCTTTTATGTTCCCTCAGGTGCCACATTTGCTGCTATATGCAGGATTACTGTGTGTTTACTCTGTTTCTAGGCCACAGCCTCATGTCTGAGTGGGAGATTCCACAATAACATGGCCTTTTGTTTGGCACTGTGGTGAACACTTGCAGCCGAAAACATGTCAGGGACACATGTGTTTGTAAGCAGTTTAACATGGCCATGTCACTATTTTCATAGTTCTGCAATTTCCCAGCTTGGGATTAATAAAGTATATCTATCTATCTATCTATCTATCTATCTATCTATCTATCTATCTATGAACGTGAACGTTGTAGTTTTTCTTTGACTAAGAAAAAAGCTGTTCTGAAAACCAATTACAGAGTTTTAATTAGTTTATTAAAATTATAAATAACTCAATAACAAAACCACAGCCACGACTGTCCTCGAGGTCATGCTTTAAATAATTCTTTTATGGTTTTTTCTTCTTCTTTCAGCTTAAAATAAGTCCCTTCACAGCCTGTGCTTAGAGAAGCTGTGTGATACATGGGTTTTTTTGGAACAAATCAGTTTTATATTTTTCTTTCTGATACTCAGTCCAGTTACTTTGATCAGTATCTGACCAACAGACATACTGAAGTAAATATGGTACTACATCTCTACTTATTAGTGTCAGCCTTTTTTTTTTTTACACAACCAGTATTAGCCAAAGCCTTTATGGGGCCAGAAGCTGAATTTTATTTGGGGGCCCTCTGCCCACCATCTCAGAGTCAACTGTGCTTGACAAATGTAACACTATAAACTGCATTAATTATATGATAGTTGTGTTATTTACACCAAATCAGTGTCACTCTTGTTTTTTTGTTTTTTGTTTTATTTTAACCTTAGAGGCCAGTAAAATTACAAAGGTGGCCTAGTATTAATTTGTACTTTCATAGTCATATTCAAGTTTAAGGGCTTTGGCTTTTAAAACTTCTTTAACAAGATTAAACCCTTATAGGCAAGGTCCTTCATGCTAGATGCCTATACCTCGAACATGAGTGAAACTAAAAATAATTGAGCAATACCGGCTCAGATGTTGAGGAACCTGGGAAACTTGAGAAATGGGCTACTGGAACAGTCTGATGGAATGCTACTATGAGAGCAACCCCAGTTAGAAGGGATACATGCAGAGGATGAGGGACCTGTGGATGCTTCGAAACGCAACATCCAAGTTAACAAAGAAACATCTACTAGCTCAGTGTTCTAATGTCTGGAAGAGGAACCTACTATCACAGTTGGGGTTTATGAGGCACAATGTGTCTCAGAAGAACAGAAGCCATAAGGAGCAATACCCTCCATGGAGCAGAAGTCTAGAGGCTAAAATCAAGGCAACAAGGAAAGAGATTATGCCATCTATATGAGATGTAACTGTCTAAGAAATACAACAAGCTGTCCATTCCTGGGGCACTAGAGACTGCCAAACTAAGACTCACAGCCCTGGCTGCTTGCCTAAAGAGAGAGAGAGAGATAGAGGCCAGGAGAATAAAAGAACATTCTCCACCAACCCATCCAAGGTCTACTCTCAGTGGCAAGCCAGTAAGACCACCACAGACCCTCCCAGTTCACAGACTGAAAAATACTGGAAGGGTATATGGGGGAAAAAGAGGAATCGCATAACATCAATGTCAGAATGCCCAGAACAAGACCCAGTCAGGATCACAACCGCAGACATCCAAGATTGAGTGTCGAAAATGAAGAGCTGGTCAGCACCAGCCCCTGACATGACCCATACCTACCGACTGAAGAATATATACATATATATATATTATATACACATTTTTTACACATTTATAAAAATAAATATGTACTAATATCATTGTAAGCCTTGCAAGAGACATGGAAAAACTAAAGACAAATACTTACTTGTTATGTTCTTCCAGTCGTCCAGCAGAGAGCCGTAGTCCCAAAGCAGCAGTGAAGAGAACCTCCACCACCATCATGTTAGACAAAGCCCGCTACCGCCTGTCCACCGTCCTTACCGGCCTCATCAGCCACGAACGTCGCCTCACACAGCGCATCGTAGAACTGGCCAGGGACCCTCTGAGCTACTTTGGTAACCTGGTGAGTGTCAGGGAAGATGTACAGTTCAATAATCATGTGATATTTCCAGATTTCCCTGGGTAACAGCATCAAAATGTAAAACACACTCACCTCTGTAGGTAAAAGAGCACCGTGCTTTCACCTTGGAGACCATGTCAAACCACTCCTCCTCCACCGAGCTGCTACAAGAGATCAGACAGATGATGACGCAGCTGAAAAGTTACCTTCTGCAGAGCACCGAGCTGCAAGCCATGTTGGAGCCACAGCATCAGTATGCACAAGACAAACTAGGTAACTTTACCAAAAATATTTATTTACTGTGCTGTAAAATATCTATTTACTGTCTTTTGGGTCCTGTGGGACAATAGCTACAAACTGGTACATTCTTTATATTTTACTAGTTATAGTAATTATATAACTATAGTAGTTATATTTTACATATTGTACATCTCAATTGGCTTGGGCCAGCCTTGTGCTGAATCCTGCATTTTTGCCTCTCTTTATTC